>AYEL01075783.1:0-26688 GCA_000484575.1 Olivierus martensii
AAATTCGGAAAAATTTTTTACATCTTTAGAAAGACAATAAAAACATATTTAATTATAAAATTATCAAAAAATTTAACTGAAAATTAAGCGAGATTTTACTTTTTTAATTTTTGCTAATTAATTAGGTTTAATTTGTAACATCGAATATCTACTAAAGGGGCTGGGATTTCAATAAAAATTCCAGATATCGAGAGTTGACTATATTTGCAATTTTGTAGCCTATTTATTATCTACAGGGGGCGAAATGTGCTGGGGGCGAAAAGTGCAGGGGGCGAATATGGCTGGGGGCGAAAAGTGCTGGGGCGAAATGTTCCGGGGGCGAATTGTCGGAGGCGAAATGCAGGGGGCGAATTTTCCGTAAACCATAAAATAGACCATGTCTATATGATATGAGATTAAACGAATACCGAAAATATACGATCCCTTCTTTCTAATAACAAATCAATCAGATTCCGCCAGCGACCTCTATCGGCAAATCCATGAAACATGAGAAAAAAAACGGCTACAATGTAGACAGGCTGCCGCGCAGTGCAACGCGAAGCCAATGATGTAAATTTTTCTGTCGTCTTTGCTTCGCTCCACTTCGCTTCGCGTCGTGTTCAGTGCGTCACGGCCTTTATTCTTTACAAATGATCACATCATCACTATTGAAACATTTTATATCATTTAATTATAATTAATATACATTATCAAATTTACAAGCTCAGAGATCCATAAACATTGGTTATAAGGACTAGAATATTTATGATACATTGATTCTATAGAAGTTTATAAGGAAAAAAATATGGATAAAATATTATTTTATTAATTGCATGTAAAAATATTTATAATAATATAACCTGCATACAGGTGTTAAGTACACATTAGTTACATATGGACGTGTTTATCATACACTTTCTCTATTTACTACCTTAAGTTTTCCTTGTTTCTTTTTATGTGTTTCTGGACGACACACGCAGAAAACAGGTAAACGGAAACGATCCATGTGTAAACTATCTTCAGGACTCCAAGATAATAGCTTCTTCACCTGATACTTCTGATAGCATCGCGTTATCGTTTTTGTATTCGAATCGCACAATGATCCCGGATAACTGAAACAAAATCAGGAAAGAAGATATAAAAGAACACTTTTAGTTTTCTTTACTTTTTAGTTAAAGATAAAAGTTTATTTTCTATCAGTTTTTACTCACTCGCAAAGCTCCAGTTGTAAATTCTGAACGTAATGATTTGAGTCGAAACTCTGTGGCAGTTTTACTATTATCTTCCATATATTTTGAGTGTTTTTTGCTCTTAGGAGTGATCCCGATTTTATAGTAGACTGACAATGGGTATTGTTAGGTTTAATTTTGCCAAACTTGTCTTCTTTGACGTCTGATAACAAATTTAATAAATGTTTTCTGTTACTGATTATTGCATCTCTTATTTTTGCGCTGAAATTTCAGAAAAATCACCATTTTTATTTAAACTATAAATTTAGTTTTTACTATACAGTATTATTTTTCTCTTCCATGTATCCCCTGATAGATTTAAGAGCCTTTTGAAAAGATTCTTGAGCTATTAGAGGAGACATGGAGGAGAAGAACGTAAAGTAATAAAATTTAAAAATTATAGAGAAAATTTTATTTCTTTTTATCAAAAATAGAAGGTATAAAAGTATTTTATCATTCTATATCTTCTCCTACGGAAGAGTGTTTTCTAGAAGAGAAGACACACAGGAATTCGTAAATTATTGGGAGAAACTTTAGAAGTTATAGATCCATGTTCTCTCTTAAGGATCTAATCTTCTCTCTAGGAAAGGAGACATAGGAATTCATAATTTATTCGGTGGAAACTTCAAACATCTCCTTTCTTAGAGAGATTATCTCTCTAAGAAACACCCTCTTATAACCTCTCGCAACCTCTTCATAAAACCTCTTACAACCTCTCTTAAGAGAGGTTGTAAGAGGGAGAGGGGGGTTGTAAAGATAAAACCAGGACTGATTTTAGCATTTTAGAATGTTATCTGAAGCTTAAGAGAGGTTATAAGAGGGTGAGGGGGGTTGTAAAGATAAAACCAGGACTGATTTTAGCATTTTAGAATGTTATCTGAAGATAAAATTATCAGAGAAATAATTGAAAGATTCAATAAAGATGACAGAAAAATATTATTAGTTTTAATAAATCTTTCAATTATAGTTAATGGATAAATTAAAAATGCAAAATACTCACAAAGGATAATGGGTATCATGAAAGCAAAATGATGATTCAGTTCCTTCTGCACAGTGAGGTATTATTTCATGAGGAGGAGCAGCTGTAACTGAACTATCTTCAGAAGATTGGGGTAAGCTGCTGAATTGATTTTCTGAGTTATTAAAGAAACGGGAAGAATTAGCGTCACTCTGAGGTCCTATAGATGATATAGCAACATCTGGTAATGGAGCAGAATGATAATCGTCCTTCGATAGCTGTTGCAACTTGTAAGAATTTTCTATAGCACTTGCTTGATGAATATTTTCCTTTCTGATATCAGAGGGAATTTTTTCGGTATATGATGGAACCGATGGGTGAGAGGTGAAAGTGGATGCTGGTAAGGAAATGTGGTCTCTTTCGTAAGAACTTGCTTCCCTAGAATCAAATGATGGATGATAATTTTTTGGAGCATACTTATCATTGATAAATCCAGGTGGACCATACGATGGAACAAAATGATTTCTTCCACCGTAATGTAATGGATGACCTCTTGAAGAATTGTAAGAGTTCTTTGAATACTTATCTAAATCGACTCCAAATGTTTTATCCTTGTAGTAAGATCCAGACGTGTAATAGGGATCCGGTCTACGAATTTGGTAACTATAACTTGGATGATATGCTTGCGACCTGCTATAAGGATCATGATGATGATTGGAGTAAGCTGTATGTTCGTACTTAGAATTGGAAGGGTACTCTTCTTTAGAGTATGGTCGGTATGGATATTTTTTGTTTGGTTTTACAGGATAATGATTATAGGCATATTTTGGATGAATATCTTGCCCTTTTAAGTCATAGGATTGCTTTTCTTCTTCATAATACGAATTCCTGAAAGGACGGACGGAATAAGCGTGAGGAACATATTTAACTTTTGAAAAAGGCGACAAAGGAAGATTTCCATGAAGATGTTCTGGATTATAATGTGTTTTACTATATGGTGGATTCTCCCGCTTAAAATAAGGATCTTCGGAAGATGTTTGTTGATAATAAGGATTATAGTCCTTTTTGCCAGCTTCATAGCTGTTCTGACTTTCCTTTGAATACTCGTATTCCTCTTCTGATTCTTTATCTTTTTCAGCATGATTTTTAGCTTGATAATCGGGGATGTGAGGTCTTCCTTCTTCGTAAGAATCATCAGGATAAGGAGAACTCTTCTTTTGATATCTTTCGGGGTGATAATCATAATTATTATACTTATCATTATAGTAGTCAGGTCTATGCTCACTCTGGGCTAACTGGAGGAGTTTATGCATATTTTTTTGATGACTGCGAAGACGATAGTTGCGGTAGGCCTTCTCCCATTTTGGCAATGTTTTATTTTGCGCATTGGTGAAGAATGGAGTTACTACTAAAATAGTAATCTGAAAAAATAAAAAATCCAACACAAGTTACCATGTCTAGACTTTAAAAAGTATTCTGAATCTTATACAACTATAGAATTTGCAATTTGATTTCCATCAAAGCTTAGTCGTAAAAATCTTAGTTTATTTTCTGGAGGGCAGTAAGCTTATAAATATCACTTTCCTCCAAAATGATTATTATATTGTTTCCTCTAGGGAAGTCTTATCTTTTAAAAGAGAAGGGATTTTATCATTTCTATATCTTCTCTTACAGAAGAGATGTTTTACAGAAGACACACAGAAAATGTAAATTATTAGGAGGAAACTTTAGAAGTTATAAACACGCAACTTCTTTTAAGGATGTAATCGTCTCTCTAAGGAAAGAGAGCAATTTATAATTTATTGAATTGAAATTTCTAAACCGCAATTTCTGAAGTTTCCATTCAATAAATTATGAATTGCTATGTCTCTTTACCTAGAGAGAAGATTACATCCTTATGAGAGGTTATGTGTTTAAACTTCTATAAAACCCATGCCGATTCTAGGAACTAGCAATACAAGCACGTGTTTGGGAAGGCAATTCATTCAACCGACAAAGAATTTCTTTTGCTTGGGAAAATAGGAAACCCAGTGCCAGCCTGGAGAAAACATACAGGTGTTATTAGGAAGAAACTTCAGAAATTATTAGCTCATAACCTCTCTTAAGGATGTAATCTTCTCTCCAGGAAAAGTGACATAGCAATTCATAATTTATTCAATAAAAAGTTCTAAACTGTAAATTCTGAAGTTTCCATTCAATAAATTATGAATTTCTATGTCTCTTTTCCTGGAGAGAAAATTACATCCCTAAGAGAGGTTGTGTGTTTATAACTTCTAAAGAGAAAACCAGGGCCGATTCTAGTCACTAGCAATACAAGCACGTGTTTGGGAAGGCCCATTTTCAAGAGCAGAAGATCGGCCGATAAGTCGAGAAGAAATTCATTCAACCAACAAAGAATTTCTTTTGCTTAGAAAAGCAGGAAACTGAAGAGCCAAACATGGAGAAAATATACAGGTGTTATTAAGAGGAAACTTCAGAATCCATAAACATATTGTATATATTTTCTTGAGAAAGAATCTTCTTCCTATGAAAGGATATATAGGCGTTCATAACTAATTACGAGGAAACTTCTGAAGTTTCATTTCAATAATTTAGAAAAAATGATAAATTTTTATGAAATTCAATAGAGGAAGTCTTACAAAAAATTATTATATTTTAAATTAATGAAATAAACATATTAAAAATTGGTCTTGAAGGTTTCAATTATAATTTTAGCAATTTTCTAAAATTTATTTAAAATATTATTTTTTTATTTATTTAAATCCATAAAATATTCGATAATTATAACAAATCAATTTAATTTATGAGCATGAAACATTATTTTTATGTTAATATCATGCTGCCATCTTATGGCATTAATATCAGATTTTGTTTGGATAGAGCAAAACATTCGTTAGAAACCATTTAATTGGTAAAATAGACTAGTTACTGAATTATTGAATTATATTATAGTTTAAAAAGTTAAAAATTATCAACAAAACTCCATATTACGGTTACTGAAACAGACATTACGGCAGGCATACTCATATCACGAATGGAGAATATTATTTTTGGAGAGTTTGGATGAATTTCTAAATTTAGTGGCTGAGCAATAGCGTGGAGAGATTTTATTTATCTAATTTAACACGACACTGATCTTAAAAAATTCCTCGTAGTAGACAGTGATTTAGATGGATTTAGCTTTCATTCTGATATTGACGGAGAATATTGATGAAAAACAAACAAACAGTGACAAAGAAATCCTTTATTCGCTGACACATTCGAAACTACTTCTTCTACAGTTCAACTTTCACGATAAAGTAGGTTAAACGGCAAGTCCAGTTCGTTATGGTAATCATGTTTTATCTCATCCTCAATTATCGTGAAAGAGATAAGATTAATAACCATAATAAGCATTTTATCATACACACGCATGTATATGTAATTAATATACTGTACCGTCGTGTAATTTTCAAACTGGAAAAACAGTTTTGGTGGACTGTACGAGGAATAAAATTGGGTCATACCTGGAGAAACAATAAACCACAGAGATTATTGACCGCTGGATGTTATTTCAGGATTTAGTTATTGTCTAGAAATATTTTTCAGATACAGATATTTATAACGCCGTATGTTAGCTTTTCGTATTAAACTACCAGCATAATTTTTTGTGGCAAGCATAAAGAAGTGTGTAAACTGCATTACTGGAATTCGGTTGGTTTCATTTTGAATCGATAACTCTAAATCAGCTTCCATTTATCCTACACTGGAAGATAGTACCGATGATAAAATGTATAACTTATATAATAATAATACTGATATAAAGTATTGTGGTAACTGTACTATATTCTTTTATCTGCTGCTTCCATATGCAGAAGCCACTTGATAGTTTCGCTAATATCACAATTTTGTGCTCGCATTTCTAGCTATGATCGAGATATTTAAAAAATTGAGTTGCTGTATTCCAAGATTGATTCTGAAGAATCATAACAGCACGATATAGCTATTTATAACGCTGTATGTTAGCTTTTCGTATCAAAAGTACCAGCATAATATTTTGTGACAGGCATAAAGAAATGTGTTAACTCCATACTGGTATTCGGTTGGTTTCATTTTGAGATGATAACGCTAAACCAGCTTCCATTTATCCTACACTGGAAGATAGTACGGATGATAAAATGTATAACCTATATAATAATAATACTGATATAAAGTATTGAGATAACTGCACTATATTCTTTTATCTGCGGCATTCATATGCAGAAGCCACTCGAGAATTTCGAAAATATTGCAATTTTGTGCTGGCACAGGAAAGCTGTGATGAAGACATTAAGATTGGTTGGTTAGGTAAGCTGCCATAAGCACAAGGGATATACTTTATCTGGCAGCGGCCACTTGTAGAGCCCATTACAGGCTGGCCAACACCCATGATGGGGTCAACCGGATAGTTGAAGGATGGGGTTCAACAGCCGGGCCCTGACCCCTCCTGAAGGTGTGGGATCCGGATTTGAACCCATATCCTCCAGGATGGTAAGGCACAGCTTTACCACGCGGTCGACATGGAGATATTAAGAAATTGAGTTACTGTATTATCCAAGATGGATTCTGTAGCACCATAACAGTACAGTATAGATACTTATAACGATGTATGTTAGATTTTCATATTAAACTACCAACATAATTTTTTGTTACAGGTATAAAGAATTATGTGTAAACTGCATACTGGTATTCGGTTGGCTTCATTCGATGACGATAACGTTAAAGCAGCTTCCAGTTATCCTACACTGGAAGATAACGCGCATAATTTTTTGTTACAGGTATAAAGAAGTATGTGTAAACTGCATACTGGTATTCGGTTGACTTCATTCGATGACGATAACGTTAAAGCAGCTTCCAGTTATCCTACACTGGAAGATAACGCGGATGATAAAATGTATAACCTATATAATAATAAAACTGATATAAAGTATTGCGATAACTGCACTATATTCTTTAATCTGCGGCATCCATATGCAGAAGCCACTTGATAGTTTCGATAATATTGCAATTTTGTGCTCGCATAGGAAAACTGTGATGAAGATATTAAAAAATTGAGTTGCTGTATTATCCAAGATGGATCATGTAAGACCGTAACAATGGTGACGGTGGCATCGATATGCAGAAGCCACTTGATAGTTTCGATAATATTGCAATTTTATGCTCGCATAGGAAAACTGTGATGAAGATATTAAAAAAATTGAGTTGCTGTATTATCCAAGATGGATCATGTAAGACCGTAACAATGGTGACGTCAATAGCATTAATAAAATTTGGCAAAATTCCACATTATAGATCATTTCAATTTTAAAAATATCTATAAATGATTTCGTCTATATTTTTTGTTTACTTGGTTGCTCTAAATAATTTTTATATAACTTAATTATTTTTCAATTGTCTCAGTTAAGGAAAATTTCCTCGTATCGTAAGTTATATTCCACTTTTTAAATCTGATAACTTGATCATGTATTTTTTTAACACGATTTTTCAACTTTTCCTATAAAAACTACTTAATTTATATATATATATATATTGGCATATAAATCCATTTATCATTTAATCCTTATTTTTAAAGTTATTTTTATATTATCTATTTTCAGTTTTTTAGCATACATCATATAGGAAAGTATACAGAATTTTTTTTATTAATCGTTTCCCTCAGTTATCTTAACAAGTTTATACTGAATTGAAACTGAAATCATTTCAGAACGGATCGATTTTCCTGATATAAATATTTATATAGTTCTGAAATATTTTAATGGCTTCTAATGCAACTGTAGAAAAAGATTTTTAAATATTCATGTTTTTATGTGAATAACATTAAACTTTTGCTTTTATGAATATCATAAACGTTAAAAGTATTATCTTTCAATATTTATGAGGCAGTCTCTATTTTGTTGCAGTTTAAATAGTTGTAACAATCAGTTGTCATTCTGAAACAGTTTAATTGCATATCTTGATCATGTAGATGTTTAGAATAAAGTTATTTTTTTTTCGAAATTAAAGCAGTTAATTCAATTTAAAAGATTTGATCCTTCTCCATCTTTGTATAATTCTATTATGTTCTATATTTTTAAGATAAATCGCAATTATTACCTGAAAATATGTTGATCATTACATCAAATATTGAATGTACAAATAATTATAATTAAAATCATGAAGTACATAACGAAATCTGATTATTATTCTTTAAGCTGCAGTTCTTAAACATTTTTATATAGCATAAAATATATGAAAAATCTGGTGTAGTACAGATGGCATAATGCTAGTGATTATACATGCAATACCCATACTACTAAAGAATGATTTATAAGTCCTATGGACATAAAAATGCATAATTTAACGATCTATATCCATTCTACCTTGCAGAGTGTATGTATGTATCTATATGAATAGTATATATATATATATATATACACTATACATAGATATACATATAATATAAAAGGGAATATTCTTATTTTAAGTCCTTCTTTACAGAAAATTACAGTTTCTTGCTTTGCATAAAAATTAAGATTTGTTATAAGACTCCTTAAAAGGCATTGTCATCTAAGGAGACATCATCTACATTTTTGGGGTTATTCTTCTGCATTTTATGTGAATATGTGGCCTTTCAGGGCTAAGATATGCCCTTCAGGGGACTCCTTAAAAGGCATTGTCATCTAAGGAAACATCATCTACATTTTTGGGATTATTCTTCTGCATTTTATGTGAATATGTGGCCTTTCAGGGCTAAGATATGCCCTTCAGGGATTGCTTTTTCTGCAATGGAATATCTTTTTACAGGCCCATTAAAAGAAGATACTGTCTTTTGTATGTAAAGCAGGAATTCTCATGGGATAATCCAATTAGGGGTGCATAATAGATTTTGATTGGTTGCAGTACCAGGGCTTTATGTGGCCCCTTTTCTACAATCATCATCATCATACGTCATTATAAATATGTTTCAAACAGTATATAAAAATACTTTATTAAATTTAAATTTGAAGATATATAGATCTAATTTCGCATAAAATTATGATAGGATTTATAATAATTATAGATTTAGCAAAATATGCCAGTTACATGTTATAAAATGTTGGTCATAATAGAAAAATCTAACGATGTTTAATGCATCATTTTTCTCTTAAGATAAAATCAAATAAAATTAATAAATAGCAATTAAATGACTGAGAACAGTGAAATATATATAAAGATACAAATAATCAAACGAATTACTCAAATGTTACAAAATAAAATAAAGTCCAAAAGTATAAGTAATTTTTTATAGTCACTTGCCATACATTAAGCTACTTGTTATTCTTTTTATGGCTACTTTTAAATTTTGAACGAGTGTTTGCTTATCTAAATGCTTACCCTTTCATTATTCTTCACTTATGTATAATAAATATTTCGATCATCTTGAATTTTTTCGATAGAACTGTAAGCAATGCAACTCATCGCGACTCTCCCCTGTATACAGCATATTTGTTCTACATCGATAACAACTTCTACTATATCATCATCCTGATAAAAAATATTAGTTAAAAAATTTGACAATTAAAAAGTAAAAACTATAGAATAAATATAATCAACCTAATTTTAGCAACGTTTCGTACATCGTATATTAAAATATGATTCTAAATATTTTTGACATAAAACGTCTTGCGGTCAATAATCTTCATACAGTACGTATTGTTTCTCCAACAGTGACCTAATTTTATACATCATCTAGTTCTATAAACTGTTCTCCTATTTTTCAAATTATCCTAGATTAATTGACTGCGTATTTTAAACTACATTATTATTATTTTTTTCCTCATTTTTATTTTTCATCATCTGTTTAAATTTTTATTTCTGTGTGCAAATATAAGATAGTGATTATCGCTGCTGCCCACCCTTAATCGATTCGATAATTTTTTTTTTGCATGGTTATAAATTATCAATTGTATTTAATTGATGAATATATCGTAGATCAATGGTAATGTTACCTATTTTACTTTTTATATAAGTGTTTTTTTCTTTTTTGTTAGTTTAAATCCTAGTAAAACTTGGATACTTTGCTTTTGATTAACTATCACGACTTTTCAATCATAATTTATCACTGCATAAAAAGCTAACAGACTCCTCTAGAATGTATTATCCTAACATCTTACCTTACTACTTTGTGTACAAACTGCAATTACTCATTTGCACATTTTTAATAAACAAAAATATTATATATTGTCTTCTCATCTTTATGGATGAGATAAATAAAGGATAAGATAATTTATATTTTTAATTGTTAAATATGCAAATAATTAAGCTTGTAGTTTCCATGATTGTTCTAATTTTAACAGCAAATAATTAATATGGAACGAGTTATTCTACTAAATATATATATCGAATTTGTGTATTTTTAAATAGTAAAATAATAAGACTAATTATTCATTAGCTCTATTAAATGCAAATTAGGTTGATTTTCATATTAAAATTTCTATATTCGTCCATCCAGATGTGGTATCGGGTGACGAGAAGAATTTCCTTCTTTCTACTAATATCTAATTTGCATAAACACTATCTAATTAAAGAAAATATTATCGTTCCTGCTTTGACTGCTCTAATGGTCAGTTGACAACAAAAAAAAAGGAAGCCATTGAAGTGGTGGGATCACGTGGTATAATACAGGATATTGGGGTACTATTGATTATTCGGATGTGATCATCACACTTATTAACATAAATGGGATACGTCTGGTCACCAAAACAAAGTCAATTTACTATATCGTTGAATGTAGCCCACCAGCAACATGGCGGACCGGTTTCGTTTTTCTAATATTGAGCAGTCACTCCAGGCCATGGATTGAACAGATTCCAACTGTTAATATGCGAATAATAACTAGATAAATCCGTATATCGATCTGCATCCGCTGTGTATGTTTGTGTTGCATCCTTTTTTGTATTAATCCCTCTTAGAATGTTTCAATAAAATATAAACATTTGGCATTTTTTGTTTATGAAATCAAAACTCATAATGTTGCTTTCTGTTGGATACACATTTTTGAATTATTGTTTTTCACTAAGTTTATAAATCACACTTGTTGTAAACAACATGCAAACGCTAGGTCTTTCATGAATGCATATACATTACTAGTACAGTGACACCTAAAATATGTGTAGCTTAGTACACAGGAAAGGAAAGCTACACACGTATAGCTTTCCTTTGCTAGATTAATCCCTCTTAGAATGTTTCAACAAAACATTTTGGTTTTTTTTTTTTTGTTTATGAATTTAAAACACAATTTTGATTTCTGTGAACATATATTTTGTATTATTGTTTTTCACCAAGATTAATGAAAGCGTAATAATAAATCGCATTGTAAACTATATGCAAACACAGGTCTTTCATTAATGCATAACACATATTTTGTATTATTGTTTTTCACCAAGATTAATAAAAGCGTAATAATAAATCGCATTGTAAACTATATGCAAACACAGGTCTTTCATTAATGCATTTGTATTACTAGTACAGTGACACCTAACACGTGTTTACTGTTCTTAAGGTCGTATTATATGCAGTGTCTTAAATAGAACACAATCATAAACTGTTAATTAATTCTGCTTCTTTGTCTCCTATTTTCATAACAGACCAACCTACTTCGTCAATATAGACGTAAGTGGAACCAATATTTTATAATTGCATTGGTACAAATCACCGAATCGGTAGTAAAAATAGAAAGATATCAAAATTACAATACAGAAATAGCGTATACTTTACAGAAAAGTAGGTTAATAAAATTGTACCAACATTGTAATCTGATAAAAATTACGTTAAAAACGAATCCTAAAAATTTTATCTGTCACTCAGATTTACTATTGGTTTTCCTAGGGAGAAACTTCGCAAAAATTTATTTTTTTGACCCAATTAGAACATTTAAAATTTATATACCTACCAATCCTGTTGTCACATCAAAATTTAATAAGATTAATTACATTTGTAAAGCGGTAAAACATATTTTTTTATATTTTTGATCCTTGTAGATAAGTGGATGGGAAGGAAAAGTTGATTGAATTAATTTTAAAAAATCTGATTATGTGGTTTAAATATTTGCATATAAAGTTAAAAAAAAACTGGATAAAATACCCTTCCAGCAATAAATATGTAGGACAAGTTTAAAGTTGTTGAGAAAGACGTCTTAGCACAAACTGTAAATATTGTATTGTGTATGACATAATATAGTCCATTAAAAATGTTTTAAAAAATTCTTTATATATTTTTAAAACTATAAACAGGTAGTTAATGCTAGAATGGGTCACGAGGGCAACTGCTATAACTTATTTTCCTGAAATAACACTCATTTAAAAGTACTGCGAACGACTTAATTTAGCAGCATTTCGCAAGAGTATATCGCTTAAGACACAATTACGATTCTGATTTTAAACATTCTTAAAATTAGTATCATTTGTAATAAATCAGACATAATTTACCATCGAATTACTGAGAAAATCTACATTTTGATGTAAATTAATTTAATTATATAAATTATTGTTGTTCCAGAAAAAGTTGTGTATTCTGTATTAAAAAAATTAAACAGAAAATAATCTTTAAAATATATATATATCAGTATACTCAGAAGATAAAAATAATTTTAAAAAATTCGGTAGAAACAACCATAAAAATATATATACCATACATAATTCTGTTTAAGAAATTAAATAAATTGTATTAAAAAAATTAAACAGAAAATAATCTTTAAAATATATATTTATCAGTATACTCAGAAGATAAAAATAATTAAAAAAAATTTGGTAGAAACAACCATAAAAATATATATACCATACATAATTCTGTTTAAGAAATTAAATAAAGAATGTAATTTTCCCGTTCCCAGCGGGAATTTTTTTTATTACTAAATTTAATTATTAATTTAATCTCTAGTATATTATGCCTATGTATAAAATTAAATAAATATTTAAGTTTATAGATATTAAAATTTAAAATATTTTCCCACTCACCAACATGAAATGGTTCATCTTAATGCAAGAAATGAAAAATGATGTTAAGACTTTATCAACTTATCCTGTCTTTCTACCTCACCCAACGTCCAATCAGGGGACATGTAACGATTACGTCACATTTTAAGTCGCTGAACTTTTTCCGTCTTTCATAATATCTATCGGATGGAAGGTGAAGTCTGGTCATCCTGTTTATTATCAACAGACTTCTATTGAAAACCAATAGAGCGAACTTACTTTACAAGTGTTTTCCAACTTTAATCGTTTTTTTTCCCTTTTCTTATATTTAAATAATAGAAAACAAACGAGGTGTAAAATACTTTCAACAGTTTTATGACGTCTTTTGAGAAAAATCTTTAAAAAAATTTTTTCTGCCATTTTTCGCCCTTATATTTTTTCTTCCTGGTTTCATTTGTGAGGAAAATTATTAATCGGTTGGTCGCTCAGCTGTATTAATCTTCTGGTCTGGCTAAATCGATAAAAACTTATAAATGGTTTTTATCTATGATAGATAATCGATGTGGAAGATGAGTTTTCTAAAGTGTAGATAATCTTGTAAATAGGAAGTTTTTGAGGTTTTTCTAGGTGAATTCTTTATGAGTAAAATTTTACGAGGGCGTTAAAAATTGAAAAATTATATTCAGGAAGACAAATTTTACAAGAAATATAAATAAAATCGTTCATTTTACTAAATTAATGGTGTGTATAATTTAATTAGTTTATAAAAGGATTGCTCAAAACATGAATGAATAAAAGCTTTAATTCTTAGTAAATTGTTGTTCCATAATAAACAAAAGTTAATGATATAATGATCTTGATTATATCAAAGAACTATAAAGAGTTAATTACGATTAATTATAACCACACAAGCAAATGACGCTTAATCAAATTATCAGTAGCGCAGTAAAAGTTAATTAATAGCTTATATTGATTAATTTCTGCTCAAACTTTAACTACTTTAGATAAAAATTAAATATTATGCACTAATTTTCACACTAAATACCTCAATTTATTATTAAAACAACATTAAATGCTCATTTTGTGTTTTATGGCTCCGGTCGAAATTATTTTCAGGAATTGTTAAATTTTTTATGATCATAAAAATAAAACTAAAGTGAACTTTATATATATACATGTATATTAGGAACTGTAGACACAATGGAATTTTACGCAACACAGATTCTGATGTGTGAAGTAAAAGTTAAAATGCTTTTCATGAACAACCTTTAAACATAATAGAGGTGTCAGGGACACTGGTCGTTAACAACCTACTTTATATTATTCGTGATGCGAGTATGTGATATTCAAAGAACAATAGATTATTTACAGAGAGCCTTCTTCAATTATGGGAAATGAAAAAAACTATCCTTCTTATTCAAAAAAAGTAGAACATATTTGTATGTATCTATTAGATAATTCCATTTATAGATATGTATACAGTAAATATTGTTCCAGCGATATTCATAATGGTTCTTTATATAAACCTCGGGGTAAAATTGTTAAGGGGCAATCCCCTGATTATGAGAACTCCCTCGGAATTTCACATAAAATTTTAGATACCACTTAAGCATGCATTTTTTTAATATTGATTGCTTAGATAATAATGTTGAATCATTAAATTTTTAAACATTATTTATCATAATTATAACTGATAAACGACATTATTATGGAAGAATTGTCCTCAACCATTTCATAAATACGTACCACCAAAATCAAGATTCAATAATTTCAGAACCACCAACAAAAACATGCCTTGCATACAAATAAGAAGTCAAGATTATACACGTACCACTAGTCATGTCTCGCCTACCACCAGTGGTACACGTACCACAGGATGTTATAGAGCATAAAAAAATATTTATACTGCATAATAAAATATTTAAATGTGGTAAAACTATTGTACTTAATTTTTTTACCTTTGTTACATTTGCATAGAATTATTTATGGGTTTATTTTGATTGCATAATTAGAGGAAGTTTAACATTTATGTAATACTTTTAAAACATGAAAAACTTTCCATTTATACATAAAAATATTTCATTCAACTTTGCTGACCCATATTCGATAGTAAGCGCCGTATTTTAACTGATAACATGCAAGAACTCTTACTTAATGCAGATTTATATGTTATATAATTTTAAAACACGAAAAACTTTCCATTTATATATAAAAATATTTCATTCAACTTTGCTGACCCATATTCGATAGTAAGCACCGTATTTTAACTGATAACATGCAAGAACTCTTACTTAATGCAGATTTATATGTTATATATATATACAAAAAAATAAAAAATAAAAAATTTATAATTATAATTAAAACCAAGTCCAGATATTAATTTTTTATTTTCCAAACACAAAACGAATTTTCTGTTTAATAGAGCGTGTTTGTTTGGTATAATTATCTATATTTCTAATGGTGGGATAATTATTTTTATGATTCTTGATAAGAGCTATAATGGCAATTATCAAGAGTCATTTTATTTGGTATTTTTGTTCGATTTTCTAGAAAGATTATTATTCATCTTAATTTTTCTCTTTAAAGCATGTTTTTTTGGTGAAAATGTTACATTTTTAAGGAGAATTCTGTGAATAAAATACTTTTATTAAAAAGTATTTTATTCACAGCATTTTTTATAAATTTAATAAGTTTTGCACAAGATAAACCAATTTCAATCATTTTAATTAACTTATTTTTTTGTTTTCAGGAGTAAACATTTTAATTTAGAATTAATTGAAGTATCAGAAGTGCATTTATAGCACTTATTCTTTTATAGTAAAGAGTAGAATAAAATATTAATTAGTTTTTTCGTTCCATTAGTATATTTGCCAAGGGCAAAGGTACATAAACTCTGATGTATACTCTATTATCAAGTTCACATGATTTAAATTTATAAGTCATTTTTTGCAATTTAAAATATTATTTTATGTCAATAGATGTGATTCACCTGACCTATACTTATAAAAGTGAAGAAAAAATAATGATTGAAAGAAAACATTTTATGATAGACTGATATACATATAGCATATAATTAAATTTAATTATTGACATTAAAAACTAGAAATTTCAGAAATTAAAGTGTTCAAGAGCCTATTTTTTATAAATATTAACAAGCTTCTGCTTTAGAACAAATACCGAAAATCAGGTCTGTTTCTAGCTATTACGCTGTCTTGTGCAAAGAAATGTTCTTTTCATTATTCCGTCCTTGTGCAAAATAATGCTGTTTTCATTATTCCGTCCTTGTACATTATTCGAAATAAATATCTGTTTCTATTTTAAAACAAATATTGAAAATAAGGGCCGTTGCTAGCTATTATTTCGTCTTTGTGCAAAATAATGCTCTTTCATTATTCAGAAAATCAGGGCTGTTTCTAGCTATTATTACCGAAAAATTAGGGCGGATTCTAGCTATTACGCCGTCCTTGTGCAAAATAATGCTCTTTTCAGTATTCCGAAAATCAGGGCTGTTTCTAGCTATTATTACCGAAAAATCAGGACCGTTTCTAGCTATTATTACCGAAAAATCAGGGCCGTTTCTAGCTATTATTCCGTCCTTGTGCAAATCATTGTTCTTTTCATTATTCAGTCCTTGTACATTATTTTAAATAAAAATCTATTTCTATTTTAATACAATTATTGAAAATAAGGGCCGTTGCTAGCTATTACTCCGTCCTTGTGCAAAATAATGCTTTTTTCATTATGCCGCCTTTGTACATTATTTGGCTGCTCTCATTACTTGTTCATCTTTATGCAGCGTATAAAATAACAAATGTTAAGAACAGCGCTGATGAATATAGAAGTGATATTCAAGAGCTTTCAGATATGCAAGTGTGAACAATCATAATATCAATTTAATTGTAAATTTATTACACGTAGTTAAGGATTATAAATGTTAAGCCATATTAATTATTCTGGAATCAGTCCTTTTCCTAATTAGAAGAATTATGAATTCGATTTAAAAAAATGATCAGAGTGAATTAAACTAACTTTCGACGAAAATTTTAAATAAGATACGTATCTGTAGAGATTGGTAAATTCAGGCAGTAATGTGAATTGTGCCCACCTGATATCTGATAGCGTCACGGTGTATTGAATTTTCGATTCACGTGGTTGTCACGCTAGATTTAGCCATCGAATCTCGTGCTGATTTTTTATTCAAAAACACCAACACGATGTACGATGGATAAAAACTAAAAAATTTCAAATGTAAATTCTGATATAAAATAATTTTTTTATTTTTGATTTCAATATTTAATTAATAATGAGGCAATTGCAAAAAATTACTGAGATGGCAGAATAATATAAAAAATTTATAATAATTTCTACTTCTGACAATGGAAATATGGAATTCTTTATATATTGTATACTTTTTACAAAATATATATATATATATATATATCAGTTCTATTACCAAAACTGTGTTCAAAATTAAAAATTAATAATAATAATTAGCGCCCTCTGAATATTGGCACACTTTTTTAAAAATTATTTTAATTTTAGTTTAAATCTGAAAATATGTGGTGGATTTTCTGTTTTTCGGCATTTAATTACGCGATTAATGTGGCAAAAATTATAATTTATGTTATTTATACAAAAAATAATGAAATTTCTCAAAAAATAATCTAAATTTAATTTTTTAATAAATCAGAAAATAATAAAAGAACAGCTTCCCAAAAAAACCACATTAAATTTGGGAAAAATAAATAGTTGGCCCACAATTTATCTTAATAATTATGATAATTTATATAATAATAATAATATAATAAATCGTTCTAGAAAGAACTAATCACCTAATGCCCGAAATTTTTTATTTTGGAACGATTAAGATAGTAGAGCGATCAAAATCACTATCAAAATATAAAATATGCGATCAAAATCATCCTGAATGGCATAATCTATATGACATATAGATAAATGTCTATGGCATAATCTATATGCCATAGACGCATTTAGCATATAGACATATTTAATAGTTGTTAATAGGAAAACTTCAGAAAGTTATTGGCAACCATTTTTGAACTAATGAATCTGCAGACCCTGATCATTCTACCAAATTTAATATTAGTCAATCAATTATATTAGAGTTATTTGGAGAAAAACTTTTCAAAGTTCAAACCTCCGCCATTTTTTAAAAGGCTGGAGATAAAGAATTAACTGATGTAACATCGTGATCATTATCAATGTCATGATCTTTCTGTTCAATTTTATAGAAATTCAATCGATAGTTCAGAATGTATTAAGATGTTATCTCATAAGTTTGAACTTCCATCATTTTTAAATGGTTAAAGCTAGAGCAGCCATTCTCAACCTGCGGCCCGGCAAGTTTTTACGTGCTTCTCGGAACGCACAGTCATGAATTTAATGAAAGCACGGAATTCTTCTCACGCATGCAAAAATTAAAAAATAAAAATTCTGATATTAAATTTTTTTAAATCTGGAAAAATTAGAATTTTCCTAATTTGCTAGGTCCTCCTCAATGCATTCATAAAATTTTTTTCCACGTGATACTAACATGTTGCGACCCGCTTAATGTAGCAAATAAATGCATGTGGCCCGAGAAAAAAAAGGTTGAGAACCACTGAGCTAGAGGGTCAAATGATATGGCATCGAGTTACCTTTAAAAATAAAAATCACTATCAAACTTTCTGAAAATTTACTAATTAAATCAAATTTTATTAATGGGGATACGCAGTGGTCCCTTCATTGTCTCACTGTCTATTGGAAATTAAGCTAAAATTAACAATTCCTTAAAAATGTCGATTGCTAGCGTTCCAAATAAGTTTTAATGCTAAAGGTTCAGCATGAAGAATCTTCGTATGTAATCTTTTGGAATGAAAACCAGACTTAGCTCAGAATATCAACCTGGTGTTAGGATAGTTTATTTTCCTGTTTCTTACTTAAAAAATGGAAATAAAAAATTCTCGCAATTTTTTATAATATTCAGGTTGGCGGCCGGATGGCCGAGTGGTAACGCGTTGGCGTACCACGCTGGAGGACCCGGGTAAGTCGGCTTCAACCGCTGTCGCATCTTGTGGCCGATATTGTAGCTACTTGTGGCGTAGTTCTGTTGTGGTACGTGTGAGTTGAGCCTAAAAGATTCCTAAAGGGGTCCCTTCCCATTGGTGGTTCCGAGGTCCGTCACTGGGGGCCCGCTTTTGGTCTCCTAAACAGAATCGGGACTCCCTTGGCGGTGCATCCGTCACTAGGAGCCTGCTGTGTGAACCCATACATACTCGGACCGCCCGGCGGGCTCGCCTTCCTCATTTTCTACTTTTTCGTATCCTCTTTACACTCGCGCGCTTTTCGTATTCGGGAGACAAGTTAACACATAACCCCATAGGGATTGAGACAAAAAAAGAGTTATACTCCAGTAACCCAAGAAGAAGAGATAATTATACTCCAAGTTTATGAGATAGATTGAATATCGCAAGTGCGATATGATTGTTTTAACTTTGTTTGAATTTTAGGATTTCCGCTCATTTCTATGAGCGTGTAATATCTAATATTAATTATTTCCCATTTTATGTATATCTTAGATACAAGATCCATAACCGGTAATCGAATAATTACACAACTCAAATAACTATATTCGATCCTAGTTGAAACTCTTCAATGTTTACTTTGCCCACTCGACGACGCGACGCGCCGATTTGTTGCTCATTCGGATATAAAGGAAATCGGTTATAAGGGACAAAAAATGTAGGTACCCTCGATTCCCTTATAACCGGCTTCGACTGTATTCTATAGCAAAATATTAATAAGATCTAATCTCATAATTAGTATTAAACTCTTCAATGTTTACTTTGCCCACTCGACAACGCGACGCGCCGATTTGTTGCTCATTCCGATATAAAGGAAATCGGTTATAAGGGACAAAAAATGTAGGTCCCCTCGATTCCCTTATAATCGGCTTCGACTGTATTCTATAGCAAAATATTAATAAGATCTAATCTCATAATTAGTATTAAATTAAGATAAGGATTAAAAAATTAAAGTGATAAGGTTATTAATTAAATTATTTAAATTGACTGATATAAAAAATTATATTATTTAAATAAAATTTAGCAATAATTTGAATAAAATTTTTCCTTTTAAAACTAAAATTTAATTAGACTATTAAAATTCAAAACCATGACAGATAAATTTCATAAATCAGCATTAAACACATATAGTCATAATTTATATCTATATTGTTATTTTTACACAATTAATTTACAGGAAATACTTTTTCTAATACTTTCTATGTATATATGAAATGGTATCATAAAACGAAAAGTATGAAAATAATTACATATTTTTTAATCTTTAAAAATTTACTTATACAGTACAAAGAAATTAATTTAAAAAAACTGATAAAATAAACTTTAATTGTTCAATCAAATGTATCTATTTTAAATGTACTAATAATAGTCAAAGTATTCTTTCTAATATTGAAAATATCAATAACAATTTTGTCCTCTTTGAAAAAGAGGACAATATAGACGACCTCCAGTTACGAGCATTCGTACTTACAAACGTGAAATTTCATTTTCAAATTTCACTAAATTTCAAAAACTCTTCAATAATTTTAAATATACTTACAAACGTGAAATTTCATTTTCAAATTTCACTACATTTCAAAAACTCTTCAATAATTTTAAATAATATGGTAGCAAAATGCTCTGGTGAACAATATAATATAAAATTATATAGTAGTTAACATAATATGGCGGTATTTCAAGATAGCGGAAATTCGGAACTTTTCATTAAAATCGGTGAAATAAGAAATTTTAATTGATCTAATTGCGAAATATATTACAATACAGAGCATATAAAGTTATTTCAGTGTTGTTGGAGCCAAAATAACAGCAGTAGTGAGTTACAAACAACCCGATTTACGAACGAACTTACATACAAATTATGTTCCTAATTACAGAAGCGCCAGTAATAGAATGCAACATATTATCAAATGCACTATATCCACTAAATTAACTATATATTAAAAATCAATATTTTCAGTAAAGAAAATAGCAAATGAAATAAGTCTAAATTTGCAAATTACCTCAACTGTATTCCTTTTGCATATTACTTTAAACGATTTTCATGTTGCTGAAATCTCGTAATTGATGCATAACAATAGTATAAGTTAATGCCACACTAATGATTGTAAGTATAAGACTGTTATCCACACGAAACATTCCCAATCCTGAAAATCGAGGTAAGTCTTGGAAACAACTAATGTAAAATTGAAATGCATATTTTCGAGTCGAATTTTTGCAAGAGAGAGACGACTGATAGGTAACATAAGCTACTTTTTTAGCTGCTTCAGATATTCGCGAAACAGAAAAACAAATATTGATAAATGTTACAAATGGAGAGCAAAACACTGATATTAGTAAAAGCAAAATTCCTAAAGAAGAAGAAACACTAAACAAATGACTAAGACCAAATGTCATATTTCCTGTAAAATAAATCGTCCAAAAAAATAATATTGAAGAATATATATTCTGTATATTATTAACAACTTCTGTAATATTATAATATTTTTTGGAAATGTGAAATATATATTTAGATAAATCGTGGCACTCTGTAACTTTGTTATGCAAATCAAGATATGCATTTTCTAACTTATTACAGTTTACCAAAAAGAAGAGAAGCAAAAAGTAATTTGGCATCACTAGAAAAAGGAAAAATAGCAGGAAAAGTAGAAACGATATATTAATCGAAATATATTCAGAAATGTTTGATTCGAATATGTAATTAATACTAAAAAATTCAGGGATATCAGAAAAAGGAAAAATAGCAGGAAAAGTAGAAACGATATATTAATAGAAATATATTCAGAAATGTTTGATTCGAATATGTAATTAATACTAAAAAATTCAGGGATATTACTGTATTCTTTTATCATGATAAAAAACGATATGATATATATGAAAAAATTAAACCAAATAAACAATATTTTGATCCAGAGGCATTTTACAACATTATTTTTCTTTCCCTCTAAATTTGATAATCGAAATATTTTCTCGGCATTACTATACAGTTTCTGTTTGTTCAGATGAAAGTGATACATAGCTATTGTGGTTATTAAAAGAGAAATGATAATGTAAACTATACGTAACAATTCAATTATTGACAACCTCTTTCTTAAAATAATTAAAATTTTCGAACAAAAGTTATAAAGTATTAACAACTTAACACAGATAAGTATGAAAATGCAATACGGAGTATAAGTCTTCTTCTTCTCAAGTTTTAAGCCCCAGATTGCCATATTTTTCAGTAATGGTTTCCAGCTATCTTCGAAATAGATTTTCGGGTTGATGAACGGTTCCTTATTGATATCAATTGTTGATATTTTAGAATTCATAATTTAGAATGTCTGGTACTGTATAATGTTCAATGTTGTTATCTAAACATGAGAAAATCAGACTATATAATTGATTCTAAATATAAATTATATATGGTGGTATACTTACTCACTATTGCAAAACGTTTCTCTAATCTAACTGCTGCATAATATTTCCTGCTTTAACACTAGTTATTAATAAAGTAAACAAGATATAAAAATGATGATAAATTATTTCCTAAAAGAGTCTATCGATAATATTTCAAAAGTGAGGTAAGTAGTTAGTAAACAGACTTGTTAAAAGACAAATTATATCGACTTTAGCTGGATTGTTATATTTAATCGATAATTTTAATAGTTATGAACTGAAATAGATTATTTTTTGTATAAAAACGAAATATGATAATTTAATCTGAATTTGTAAATATCCTCTTAAATTTAATAATTGGCTTAATACTTGTGTGGATCCGCCGGGACGAAACAAACAGGCAATTAGGCCTAACGTGGTCGTATGTGGCTGTCGCGTCGGATCGGATGGGTGAACGAAATCCTCTGATACAGTGACGACAACTACAACGACTTAATTAACCAAGGATCTTTATTTGAGAGAGAGAGATGAAATAATACTTATCATTTTGGAGAATAAATACCTGTTTATGTAAAATAATAATGTAAAAGAAATCGAAAGCAATGACTTTCGTCTTTGAACAGTCTTTAGTCCAAAATAAATGTTAGCTTTAGTCTCTTGGGCATAAATTTTTCTTCTTCAAAAAAAAACAAAATATTGGATACTCTTAATACAGCTGTTAATAGACCAATACGGGATTTTTGAACAGTCTTTAGTCCAAAATAAATGTTAGGCTTTAGTCTCTTGGGCATAAATTTTTCTTCTTCTTCAAAAAAACAAAATATTGGATACTCTTAATACAGCTGTTAATAGACCAATACGGGATTTTGATACGACTATGGAATAGCGGAGCACAGAGGAAAAATCTTAGCACCAACTTCTTTTTCGGATGGCACTGCACATAGAGAAATCTCGACACCGACTGACTATTTTTCTCCCATCTGAAACTTTTGTTTGACATTATCTTTCAATTTTTTCCCGGAAAAGAAAATGTCTCATATTTTATTTGTTCTTTAGATACCTATGTTTTTAGAATTATGATTCTATTACACTATTGTGTCTGGCTATGTGATACTTCACTTCATTTTTTTGTTTTAAACAATTTTCAAGTTCTAGACGTTTCAACAAAATCGAATAATTATTTAACAAAAATCAAATTCTTGACACTTTAAAATTTTATCTATTGAGGTCTCCTGAGACCTTACATTTGTAATTATAAATTTGATATAAACTATAATTTTTAGTAATCTTGAATAATCATATTTCAGATATATAAAACACGATGGTCCATGAAATCTTTCAAAATATTTTTAAACTAAATTTTTGCAACTAAATACAGCATAATACTGTATATTCAAATCTAATTCAGATAATCCATAATAATAAAAGAAATGATTGTATATTTATATGTAGTGTGCTATGAGAGCTTTTGAGCTCTCATATTCCATTAAAATTTGATAAAAGATTTAGATTGATTATATATATATTGCAGTACATAAAATTAGGGCCGTGCGATGGCATCGATTGTCGATTATTAATCGATGGATTTTCATGCTGATGCATCAAACCATCGACAATTATAACAATCGATGTATTTCATTGGTACCATCGATGGTGTAATTTTTCACTGTAAGAATTTATTAAAAAGTAATTTATTAAATATTTTAATTTTGTAACGGCAGTCATGCTGAATCGTTATGGGCGTATTTTTAAATTCAACACACTCCACCAGTGATCTAACCATGTTTGTTAAACTGTTTGTAAATTCACCAGTGACGTCACTGGTGTATTCAACACTAGCATTTTTTTCAACGAATTCAATAAACGTTCCAAAACGAGGTAAAGCGACGACTTTTGTCGTTGCAAGAGCTTTAAGCAAAACGTTGAGTTTAGGAACGTAGCCTACGAATTGCGCCCTACGTGGTACACAGAGCCTCTAGTGATGGGATTTCAAAATCTTACAGCGATGGAGTCGAAGTGGAATGACCATATATATTTATAGACCTTGGTTACTACATACTTTTCGTAATGTTGCCAGTGTAGTATTCGTATTCGGCATACGATAATTGTTTGTCATTGTATTTGGGCTTTGGTTGTTAATGAAAATAAACGAACATACTATAAGGTTTTACTATTGATTGAAAACTTGTACGTAATTATAATTGCATTAGAAAAATGTGTAAAGTTGAAGTTTTGCGGGTCCCTAGAAGTCGGGGCCCCGGGCGCGTTCCCGCCGTTAAATCCGCCTCTGATTCTATGCCTACTGAAATATAGGAAGACTTTATCGTTTTTCCATAATTTCAAGATAAGCAAAAATGTACCGCGTTAATGTCAACTGCTAAGCAATTTTTGGCGGCGAAAAAGTAAAGCGGTAAAATACCGCTGCCGCGCTTGTGAGAACCAATCTTAAAGGAGTCATCTTGTGTTGGCGATTCCGAGGTCCATTACTGAGGGTTCACTTATGGATTCCTACACTAAATCGGTAGTACTTTAGCAGTGCACACGCCCCTCAATTTTAGCCTTCGGTGGGGCCTATACGGATATTTTTTTTTATATATATATTTTACGTCCCCTTTCCAATCAGGGAGATTACTAAGGGGACGGGGCCAGTTCCAACCACGGGCTGCACCCACACCCGTGGAGGGGGGCCGGATGGTGAAGGACGGGGTTCACCGGGCCGGGCCCAGCTATCGGGTTATAATACAGTATTTGCATTTTATTTTGATAATTTATAGAAGTTGTAACATTTAGAAAATCAGACCCGGGACGCGAACCCGGGTCCTCCAGCGTGGTACGCCAACGCGTTACCACTCAGCCATCCGGCCGCCTCTATACGGATATTGGACCATTCATCAAGCTTTACCCGCATGGTCACAATTTTCGCAGTTTCGCGCGGCGTACGAAGAATTTCTTCATAACAGTAATTCTCAGAGAGATTGGCCGCATGGAAACGCTTCGGTTTTGTTTTGTATATTTTACGCCCCCTTTCCAATCAGGGAAATTACTAAGGGACGGGGCCAGTTCCAATCACGGTCTGCACCCACACCCGTGGAGGGGGCCGGATGGTGAAGGACGGGGATCACCGGGCCGGGCCCAGAACCCCGAAAAATCCGGGACCAGACCCAAGACGCGAACCCGGGTCCTTCAGCGTGGCACGCCAACGCGTTACCACTTGGCCATCCGGCCGCCAACGCTTCGGTTTTCCATTCTGGAGGACCTGAGTTCGAATCTCGGGTCCCACCCCTTGAAAATATTTATCATGGGGTCGGTTCGAATCTTGGGTCCCACCCCTTGAAAATATTTATCATGGGGTCCGGGCCCAGCCCGTCGATCCCCTATCTCCACAATCCGACTGACCCTTCCGCAGGGGTGGGCAGCCTTTGGATCCGTCGATCCCCGTTCTCCACAATCCGGCTGACTCCTCCGCAGGGGTGTCGTCGATCCCCGTCCTCCACAATCCGGCTGACCCCTCCGCAGGGGTGGGAAACCTGTCGAAGGGCTTGTTTCGCCCCGCCACTTAGTACTCTTACTGAGTGCCTGTGGAAGAGCTTTTTCAAACCGCCACTTAATATTCTTCCTGAATGGAAAATGGTGTCATCTGTTGACAAAAAAACTTCCAGAGAGAGCGGAAAAATAATTTTAATAAAATAATTTTAAAAAATATTGATCAACAATTATTATTACTTCTTTCATCAATATTTAAATAAAAATTATTAAATGATAATTATATAAATATTTTATCAAGGAAAAGATAGGAAAAAAGAGGAAAAGTGTGAGAGAATATTCTGCATAATCAGCGTTATATTATTGGTTAGGCAGACAAGCCCAGGTCTAGCGCGGCATTTTTGCTAAAAGTTCAACTATCTATGCAAGGTTGAAGTACTGTTTCTTTTGTTCGAACTTGGGTAGATAGTCGTGCAGATCCACAGAGGTAAGAGATAGATGGAGATGGCGTGTCTATTCAATCCGGCCAACAAAATTGAAGCCGGGGCGGAGCTTATCCGCCATATTGGTACACCCAAAACATTGTCGGTGCTAATGTTATCCTATGCAGATAGAAGGATTTTTAAGACGTA
>AYEL01075785.1:0-48745 GCA_000484575.1 Olivierus martensii
AAGTAAACAATCGATAAATTTTATTGCGCAAAGTTTTATTAAATCGTTCGACAACGGCCGCTTTTGTTTCAGAATGAGTATAATAATGATTTATGCCATGCTTGGAAAAAAATTTTTTAATTACAATATTCATAAACTCTCGTCCTTTATCAGTTTGAATTTTTCTTGGAACGTGATATTTAAAAATCTTTTGAAATGCAGTTTTTACAGTTTGAGGTCTTTTGTTTTTTAGCGGAATAACGTGAGCGAATTTCGAAAATACATCGATAGTAGTTAACAAATATTTCACTCCGTTATTAAATTTAGAAAACCTACTCAGATCCATTAGATCGGATTGAAATAATTCTCTTGGAAGAGAGCGATAGTTTTTCGACGAGAATAATTCACTCTTACCGTTTTATGTAAAGTATAAAGGCTTGTTTATAGTCCCACGTTTCGTTAGCGCCTAGAACGTCTGTCACGCTGCGTTTTAATTCGTTTGTTTATAACTATAAACAAGCAAATTATAACGCAGTGTAATAAACAAGAGTAATCTTTAAATGTCTCAATAAAAAATTCAGCATTGCTATTTGAACCTAGGATCTTCTTGATTTGAACCCTCCGCCAGTTTGTATCAGATCGCAAAGCATCATGGTATAACCATAATGTTGAAACCTAGAACTCGTTCTAGGTTGTCAACTTCGCGTCGGTTACGCTGCGTTATGGATGACGTCGGAGTATAAACGTATGAACTGTTTCTAATGTCGACGTCGTCTCCGTCACGTCGGACTATAAACAAGCCTTAAGTGTCTTGTTTCAACAACCAATTTCTAGTGGCAGTCACCGGAATTTTAGCTGCACGCGATAATCTCTGGACTCCTCCAAAAGATGCGGGATGAGACGGATCGTAATAAATCGATTTCAATAATCTTTCTTATGGTCTTTTTTTCGGTCTCGACGAGTGTTTCTTAGCAGTTGTTTTCCTAACTGGAATTTTCGTAGTAACTGGTGAAATACGAGCTTGACAGTAGTTCCTAAATTTTTTCAGTTGTCAAAATTTTTTTTAATTACATTTTATAAATGTTGCTTTGAATGGAATTGTTCAGAAGAATTTGGATTTTTTATTTCATCTTTTCAATTTTTTAGTTTAATACAGGGATGACCAAACTGTGGCTTGCGAGCCATCTGCGGCTCTTTGGTACCTTCAATGTGGCTCCATACCATGAAAGTCAATAGTAAATATGAAGCAAATACTTAAATAAGTTTAAACAAATTACAGATATATTATTTTTTTCTATCTATTGTAAAAAGTAGTATACATCTGTACAAAATAAATGCATCTGAAATAAACAATTTTTGAAATCATTATTTAGATTATCTGAAAAACTGATGCTGTTCTCATTGATCCAATTCGAGTATTTGAGATTCTCCTATGTGGCTCGTAATGACAAAGTTTGGCCACCCCTGGTTTAATATAATCAAAGTTATTTTGGTTTAGAGGTGAGATAAATGATATATCAACTTAAAATTTCTAAAATTTTTCATATGATGAGCTATACAATCCTTAAAATTGAAAAAATATTGTAGATAATAAGGAAATGTTGATTAATTTTGTTAAAATAAAAATATACTTTAATCATTCATTTTTTGTTTCAATTTTACTGAAATTTAGGAGAAAATCATAAAAAACAAAACACAAACCCTGCTGATATTTAAATGGGCATTGCAATTTTTTCATTTTACAGAAGCTACTTGTTTCCCAGAAATTGCAGCCAAGCCTACTTTATCCTTCAAACTATCTGACAACACTTTATATAGCAACAATGGACTCTTCTGCTAAGTTAAATAAATAATATATTATATAAAAATAAAGTTACATTTATTCAAAAAAACTTCACTAATTGAATAGTTTGTTTACACACATCAAAACATGACACGAATCAAGCGACGACCATGCCATGAAATGGTGAACTAATTTCAGAAATTGTTAATTATGGTAATCTACATAATGGGAATCAAAACAGATTTCTTGGAAGGGACTGTCAGTCCACATATTTTTTTTATGGCAAATTTTAATGCTTTGCAACGTGTAATGAATGCATTGGGAAGGACCTAGCAATTCAGAAAAATTCTAATTTTTCAATTTTCAAAAAAAAAAATTTTTTTTTCAGTCTGACTCCCAAGAGTGATAACGTGTGGACTCACAGTAATGAAACCACTGCTGGGTTTTAAGAATCACAGATTTTAATTTTATTGGTTGGAGTGATTAGTATATTTTTTTGTTGTTTTCTACAGAATTAACTATAACAATTAAACTGATTCAAAATAACAAAATATGCCAGATTAACAGAGCCAATTTATTATAATTCATTAATTTTATTATTAAACAAAAGCAATCTTTTAAAGAAATGCTCATTTATAAAATTATCGAAATATATATTATTTTATATTATTGTAGTTATTTTCATTTCAAATATAGTTTAATGTGCATTGATTATAATTTAAGTCCTTTTTTTAATACAGATATCATATTTGAGGCAAAAAATTTATATGAACATAATCATTATAATCCTTGATATGAATTGCTTAAACTGACGAGAAATGAATTCTTGAAAATAAAAACTCTTATTAATAAAAGATGTTTTTTAATTATAAAAATAAATGATTAAGTTCTCCTCCTATAATCTTCTATAAAGTTAAGATATAAATTTATAAAATAGGCTATTTAAAAGTTATATAAAAAAGTGAAATTATTTATATAAATTTTATTTAATTTATTTATCATGAATTTCTTTTCTATCATTGAAAAGTACTGAAATAAAATAAAATATATTGGTTGCTATTAGGGTATATACAAAAACAGACTTTTGAAAAAACTGGTTTTCGAATTTTTCAATATATATAATGAGAATAGTAAAAAATATTTACAGTATATTTACTCTATTTTAAAATTTTTCAATTTATTTATACATTTATGGAACTATAAAAGAATATAATAAAATATATAGCAACATACCAAATAATAATAGCAAAAAAAACTAAAATCTGTATAAAATATAAATTTTTATTTCATTTTAGTAATTTTCTTATAGAAATCTTATGGAATTTCCTTATGGAAATATGATTTCAAAACACACAAAATGTCCACTGAACGCTTACTTAATGTTGTTCTTACTCTAGATACAAAATTTCCTGAAATAGAAAACTCTCTCACCGGTAACTGAACTTTGTTTTATCGTTTTCAAGGTATTCATCATCGAAATCTGTTTCCATACAAGAACTTGGATAATGTAGACAACATTTTTCCAGATAACTCAACAATATTGAGTTTTGAAGCTAATGGAAATACACTTAATCAACAAATATCACACTTGTCGTGAATCAAAATCAATCACTAGCTGATATTTTTATTTTATCATTAATATGTTTTGAAATTTTAATTATAAAATTATAATTTTTAAGGTCGCCATCTAGTGACATAAATAGAATTAGTTATGTAAAATAATATTTTACATTAAAAATACTAAAATATTATGCTGCTGCCATCTGGTGAAAGAAATTGAATTTATAGAATTTCTTCGATGTATTGTTCGCACACTTCTATAGTAGAGTAAGAAATTTTTTGGATATAAATTTTTTGATCGCCATAATGCATTTCTGTTATACTGTATGTGATGCGTGCTATTTTCTTTATTAATGAAGGCGTGGGCAATTAAAAACATTTGGATACCGCTGATTTAATTAATTTCAATAATTAACTAATAATTATTATTATTATTTATTAATTTAATTCTATTGAGTTTGTCCATTTCTACTATATCCTTATATCTTGGGCAATTTTTTAAAAAAATCCTGTATTCATAAGAGTGTATATCTGTGGGTCGGAGGTATAGGGCACAATGTCCATTTTTGGCCAAAATGAGATTATTGGCACAATCATATGGGTTCTCGTCCTCTATCCACAGGTATATAACATTATGTCCTATATCAATAATTAGGTGGAGTTATACAAGTATACAACACTATGTCCTACATCAATAATTGGTGGAGTTACGGTGCTTTTAAATAACACGTGTCCATAAGGGAGAACAACGTAAAACAACTTCAAACTGCTCTCCTGTAGTTCATAAGGGAGAACAATGTAAACAACTTCAAACTGCTCTCCTGTAAAATGTAGTAAATGTGACATAGTGTCTTATACTTCTGACCCACAGATATAAATTATCATCCACTCAAAAGGCGGCACTAAATCAAACTTAAATTGTCCAACTGGATGGCTCCTCAATGTTAGAAAAACGAAGCCGTCGTAACATTCTTTTTCCCCCAGCAACATGGCGGACGCAAAACGTAAATTCAATATAGAAAATTAACTTGATTTTGGTGGCCAGACGTATCCCATTTATGTTAATATGTGTGATGACCAGATTCTAATAACTAGTAAAAAGAGTGTAGTACTCTAATATCGAGTATCATATCACGTGATGGCCTCTACTTCGGCGGCCATCAGCGCAATCCATCCAGTTGAAATAGTCCAAGCATCGATGACTCTAAGGATTTTTTAATCCACGAAGTTACTGTCCGTCCAGCTTAGCCGCGACCATCAACGCAAGTACGCGTGCGCTAACTGAACGAGTCCAGTGACAAAATAGAGATGACAGCTTCGCGCATGGATGTTTTCAAACGCAAGATAACTGACGTTGAATGGAAGTTTATTGTAATGTCGAATGCTAAATGATTAGTTTCGACATTGGAAATATTTTATTGTAATGTCGAATGCTAAATGATTAGTTTCGACGTTGGAAATAATTACTAACAGAATTTAATATAATATTAATTCAATAATTCCCACTCATCATTATACCGACTGCGAATGCTAAATGATTAGTTTCGAAGTTGGAAATAGTATATTTAACAGAAGTTATTGTAATGCTAAATGATTAGTTTTGACATTGGAAATAGTATATTTAACAGAAGTAATATAATATAAAGCGAAACCATTTCCATCCGTCATTATACCGACTGGATTCTCCCTTTCGCGTTTGGACTCGTCCACTTTAGCTGGGCGCGGCTTTCGTGGACGGACAATAGCCCTTAACTTAGTCTGATTTAGCGCCATCTTTTGATTTTCTGGCTATTACGTCAGAAAAATAATTAAAATCCTAATCGAACCTAATAATAAAAAGAAACATTTTTATATCTTATTAGATATGCTGAAATTTTATATTTAATTCCAGTTTTATAAAAATTATTATTTGTTTTGTATTATCTAGTCGTAATAATGAATATTTTTTTTAAATTTTGTTTTAATTATAGTACATAATACTCTATTATTATAAGAATGTTTGCTTTATTATTCAGAATATATATTATTTTATTTATTATCAAAATTCAATTTTTTATGATAAATTTTATTTTAAGTAATAAGCAAGAAAAGTATCTTAGTAGTAGTTGTAAGTTAGTAAGTTGCCTTATGTCATAATGGCAAGTATTCCATATTGTGTTATTTTTAACATTTAATTCGTGTCAGTAGTTTGTTACCTGCCTTATGTCATAATGGCAAGTATTCCATATTGTGTTATTTTTAACATTTAATTCGTGTCTTTAATTATGTGAATTACATTTATATTAATGATAAAAATATATATTTTGATATACGAAAATTTCTTATTGTCTAAGATGATATGAATAATACAATTCTGAACAAATAATATATATTTTTCAATATTTTATTTTAAAAATACTTAATGATAAATACATACAACTTTTTATAAAAAGCCATATTTACTGATTTCAGTGATATTTAACAACTTACATTCTAAAAATAAGCACAAATTACAAGCTAAGGTCGAGAATAAATATCACAAAAATAGCATTATTCAAATTTCTGCATTGCAGAAATAAGTGTGCGCGATTTTCTTTTTTTTTTAAATACAAAGCATGCCAAACAAAAAATTTTATCTTCTGTTAAAACATGAACAGGAACTGGGGAATTTGAAAGTTTTGACTGACAATCCTTTTACGCTGCTATACGTCAACAGATGACGTTCTGCTTGGTGTTGCATGCAAATAGAATTCGGTGATTCTTCCTTGCTGCATAACGGGCTTCTGTAAGTTGGGAAAGTGAAATATCAGAATAGCTATTTTAAAATTCATAAATTATTTTAAAACTATCTTTTGAACATACATGAATTCTCAGATTAAGAGTTGTGTCATCTCGTGTATATGATATTTATTCAGGATCTTTCCTAATTTACCACGTACTATACTGAAATTTGGTTAGCCATAAATATTATCATCCCTATTCCCAATTATCTGAAATAATTTATTTTATTCCATTTGTTTGTTGTTTCCTTATTCTTATAGCGAAATAAGATTTAATCAAAGAGAAAATTGGGAATTAATCCTGTTCTAATAGCGAAAAGTGATGACAATCATACAGACATAAGAATCAATAAAAATCCCTCAGAAAATTAAATGTTAATAACTTTTCATTCACGTTTAACTTTCTTGAAAGATTCTTTAACTCTAAACAATTAATGCCATGGATATAATTATCATGTATGTATCTATTCATGGTTTTTATGTTGTTACATCTTTTATCTAATTCATAAGAGCCCTCATAAAAATGCAAAACACAGTACCTGCAAACGTCTAATTGAATAGATTGCTGTAGATCTTCAACATTTACCACAATTCTCCAGATACCATCAACGTCCTTGGCTCTAAGTGGAGAAATCAAAGATTTCCTACTCGGGCAATCTGAAGCAACGTCACCTTCTTGAATGATTTTCAGTTTTCCTACTTTACCAAATTCTGGTTTAATATTCAATACAGAACTGAGTGGTTTTGAATCGTTCTTTATAGCTTTAATTATCTCCTCCCTGTAAAAATCTTTAGCTAATTAATTGAATATTAAAAAATTAACATAGTTATTTAATTGAAAAGAAAACTTACTTTGGATAATCCTCGTCTTCCGTGCAGTAAGACATACCTTTAACTGCACATGATGGATCTGGATTTGGATCCTTCTTTAATGAAATTGTTTTAGTTAAAATTCGTGTGGGATTACCTTTTTCGTCTCTTATGATTCTCTTATCGACTAGAATCACGTCTTCGTCAGAATCTTCAAGCTGAATAGCTTTGAAGATTTTTACGAGCGCAGGATTTGCTGATGAAATGCTAACTCTTTCAGCTAATGGTCGAGTTGTGAAACGTTTTGGGCGAGATTTAATCCTCTGTGTGGGTTCATTTTTGAATCCCTCTGAGTAATCAGGATACTGTACACTGCTTACTTTATAAACGCCTTCAAATGACTCTTGATTTGGAGAGTTCCGCGATATACTGTCATCGCTAGTTCTTACTATTTTCTCTCTTGGTTTTTCATATTCAGTAATATATTGAACTTCTTCACGATAAGGTTGCTTCTTCTGAGGACGTTGTTTCGGTTCTTCTTCTTCTTCCTGCTGAGATCGCGAATTTTGGTATTGTGGTCTGTTTCTTTTCACTAGGGGTGTTTGTTGGTAATCTGTATAGGGATAGTCATTTCTTATATTATATCTTTCATGTTGTTTTGGGGGATATTGTTGCTCTTGTGGTCGTCTATAAATATATTTAGGTTTGATTCTAGGTTCTTGTTGTTCTTGAGGTCTTCGATAAACATATTTGGTTTTAGGTTCTTGATGTAGTTGTTCTTGAGGTCTTCGATAAACGTATTTGGTTTTAGGTTCTTGATGTAACTGTTCTTGTGGTTTTCGATAAGCATTCCTTGGTTCTTGTTGAGGTTGTTCTTGTTGTGATTTATGATAAATACTTTTAGGCTGTTGTTCAGGTTGTTTTTCTGCGCTGTCATCGAAATAAACTTTTGTCTTTGTAATTTTTGTAACTTTACGCGGTGGAGAAGGTGGTGGTTCTTCGTAATCTTCTTCTGATGAATCGTAATCCTCTTCTGTTTCTCTTATAACTTCCTTTCGTTTTTCTGATTTGGTTCCATTTGGTCTTTCCACAAAAGTTGGCTCTACTTCGTGAAGAAATGTATCAGGTTCATTCACTAAAGAAATTAAAGAACCCGGGACATTTTTGAAATGTTCTTTAACAGGAAATTCATGTCTGTGAATATTTTGCCGGTGGTTTTGGTTATCAATTCTAGGATTATTCTCCAATTTACCCTTCATACGAGGTCTTTGCCATTGTTCTTCGTACTTTTCAGATTCGTATTGCATTCTAGGTTTCCTGTTTGGCACTATATCTTGCTGATATTGATTTCCAGGATAAGGTCTTCTATCTTGAGGTTGGTGTGTATAATGTGTTTCTATAACTTCTTTATTATTTCTGTTTTTAGGTTGTTCTCTGATGGTATATTGCACTTCCCTGTATATTTTCTTTCGAGGAGTTTTGCGTTCCATTGATTTATTAGGCGATTTCACTCTATCAACAACAGGTCTAGCAGAAGCCTCTTTAACAATACCCTTTTTATAAATACTTGCTACAAAAGGTTTAAAGGTAGAAATACGTTGAATCTTACGAGTTGGGCGAGCGGAGATAGGAGGACGAGGTACAGGAGTTGCAAACTCGGGATCTAGATCTCTAAATGGAATTGGACGAGTTCTAAGAGGTTTATTAACTTTCTTTTTATCATTTTTAGACTCTATAATCGTCAAACGAGTTTTCGGTTTTGGTTTAAGTTGTGACTTCGGTTTGGGTTTAGGTTGCGACTTCGGTTTAGGTTTGGGCTGGGGTTGGTACTGCATTTTCGGCGATTCAGTTTTAACCGAAGAATAATTAAATTTTGGAAATTCGTACTTCTTTTTCTCGTAAATATACTGAGGAATATGAACTGGATAATAGATTCGTATCGGGATGTGTTCATAACGATGATACACGGGTGAATTTACTCGATACATTCGCTTATAAGTAGGCTCGTCGGAAGAATAATCTGGCAAAAAGTCGTCATTGTCACGTGGATCGTAGCGAAAGAATTCATCTTCATCATTATCATTTTTCCCTAATGTATAGCGAATTTCTTCACACAGTACCAGCAGTAAAAAAATAAAATACAGATTCTTCAGTGAACAAAGCTAAAATAAATGAGTTAAATATCTCAGAATCATAAAAATATAGACACGCATTATATGTTTACAGCGAATCTTTCTCTAGAATTAAAGAAGTTTCATTATAAAAATTAGTTACTATGGAACATTATTTTTAAATAATTATGTTTATCATATTAAAATTTAGAGTTTGCTTCCATATCTGATAATGAAAAATGCAAGCACTATATTTTAAAATTTTTCGTAATTTAAAATACATAGTATTAAATATTAATTTGCATAAATCGTACAGTATATATCATTCCTAAATTCATTTGATATGAATAGGAAGCAATATTAAAGTGATAGAAACTTTTATAAACTTACCCACTCCATGCTGAACAAAACTCCTCTGATTGAGACAGCATTGATTCCTTCCTTTTAATAGCAAGTGTTACTATTTTTTTTCACAGATTTTTCCCACACTCTATCAATAATGCAATCCGTAGCCTAATGAGCATGCTCTGTAGAATATGCGACCCACAGAACTGATTTGAGATGCTTCAGTAAACATGTCACAATTCGTTTTCTAAAAGGTGCATTTTCTATCTAGGATTAACGATTTTCCTACTGGTTCTTCAGGGATCGAATTTTCTGAAGGAAAAATACTGATAAATTTACATGTTAATTTTTCCTAATACATACAATATATAAACTTCCTACTTTTTCCATAGAAAGAAAGTTTAGAGTATCTTAAAAAGGAATCAGGCGTTTATAAAGGAAGTTTAAAGGATGAAAACACTTTAAATGTAGTCTAAGCAAACCAGAAAAACATGTTCTATCTTTAATTTTCATTACAAAACATTGAATAATATAAAAGAAATTTTTTTATGAATATAAGTAAAAATGTGCTTATTCGCCAATCGATCTTAAGAGTATGAAAAAAATTATTAACCCAAGTTTTGTTTAATTTTCAGCTAAATCAATTTAAGTTTTGCTTCAGTTGTAATTTTTCCGTATGATTGATTTAGAAACTGAAGAGTGGAGAAATCTGGACAAGTTTCTTTGCTTCTCTGAACTTCCAGGGCATTCGCACATTTGTACTTTCTCTTCAACCATTTCAATGGAGTTTTGGTGACTCCTCTTCTCCTACTTTCACTTCTATATGCCCTGGACACTCGTTCTAATGTGAATTTTATTTCACTTCGTCAATCGTAACTTATTTTTATTTAATTATCCTCATCTATGAAGAAAATCTTAAATACGTTACATCATATTTATTAGATAAAAATGTAAACAAATACCATTAAAACTTTATTATTTTAGTGTATAATCCAAATAATTTTATAAAATACTATTGTGATTGCATATTTTAATTTAAATTTAAGAAAAATTTATTAATAACTTCATAAATTTTAAAGAAATAACTGAAAAAGTTTAATAACACCATTGTCGTTACCTACATAATTGTATTTATATACAGTACATTTAAAGTGCTGTTACTAAGATACTGATTAAAATGGTGAGTTTTAGTTTATAAGTTTTATAGTTATAAATAGAATTAGTTACTAGTTTGTATGTTTTAGTTTAAGTATAGGTTAGGTGTTTTTGTGAGAAATGGAGCGTTTAAAAATCCACTACAAAAATTCTTAATACGTTAGAGAGATCTATTAGTGGAAGATTACTCTAATTTCATTCATAAAAAGTGAAAAGTAATTAACTTTTCTACACTTCTATAGTTTTCTAGAAGAATAAACAATCGTAAAATATCTATCATATTAAAATTATATCACATGTAATTTATAACCAATCTGTAATTACATAACATCTAGCATCAGTGCCCCATTTATCATTTATGTAGAAAAACGATAAAGTAATGACAAGGAAATGTCCAGAATTGTTGTGAACATGACACGTGACAAATGATTTATTTCCGGGTTATTGATTCCGGTTGGGGTCATCACATGTCGTCAATAAGGCAAATTGACTCGGATTCATCGGACCATATACATGGTTCGTTTTCCGGGTGTTTAGCTTTGCAGTAATTCTTCCGATATTATCGTCATTAATTAATTAATTAAGGAGTGTTTGGCAGGTAAGATACGATATTATTAAGATTTTTTTGATTGTCATAAAAGATTTGAAGCGAAATGTTCCTTATCCATCTTTATATGTATGACCGATTGATAATACTGTTATTTATTATAGATCATAACAGGATCATTTTTCAATTTATGATGGAAATGTTTTATAACTATAAATCAAATTTATTAATTAAAGGGGGATTTCTACAAACTAAAATGGATCATTTTAATTACTTAAACCATTACAAGTATATTGAAAGTGCTCTATATGAAAATGAAAAATTAGGTAGTTCAAAAATATTTTTAATATTATTGTTATTCATGAAAAATCTTTCTTTTGAAAGATGTTTTGAATATTTTGTCATTGTTATGACTGATTTTCTCTTATTATTAATGAAATTTAATTAAATTGAATGAATGCTTTTCGATTTTCTCATCATATTTCTAGTATTTTAATATTTTCAGATATTCAAGAGTACTCTACAGATACTTCTATCTTCTAAAAATAACCACTCCGTACGTAAGTAAATATTAGGAAATATCAATGACATATTACCCAAGTTATGACAGAATTCATATTTTAATACATATTATTTTTATTTAATCTCATTATTCTCTTTCCTGGTTCCTTAACTGATGATTTATATATACTGATCCTGGTACTACAGTCAACATAGGGAAATTTACAAGGAATAATTAGGATTTTAATATTGTTCTTTTCTATTATTTCTAAAGAACGTCGACCTGGTTAAATATTTTAAAAAAATCATTGGATTTTATTTAGAAATTTGGATTAATTCTGTAGTAATATTTCAAGTACACTTATCAATTCTGACATTTTCATACACTTCACTTACATATCAGCATTAATTTCCTTATATATATATATTAAATTGAATTAGCGTACTGGACTTAAAAAATATCGCATTTTTTAAGAGATTTTTATCTTTTTCTCCTTCAATTATTTTTCCTGCTTCTACTCGGGCATATTTTTTACAGGAAGGAAATACCTTTGTTATAGATCGAGAATTGTCAACAGAAAAGACTCGTTATACATTCATGAATTATTCTTTAGAAATATAAAAACCTATATTCAGGGCCGGCCCTAGCTATAGGCAGAGTAGGCTCCCGCTAAGGGCGCCAAAAGTTGAAGACTTTGGTAGTAAGCATACTATACTACTAATATGGTCACATATTTTATTTTTCTATTTGGGGTGCCAAATTTGGTGAGCCGGCCCTAGCTATAGGCAGACTAGGCTCCCGCTAAGGGCGCCAAAAGTTGAAGACTTTGGTAGTAAGTATACTATACTACTAATATGGTCACATATTTTATTTTTCTATTTGGGGTGCCAAATTTGGTATCTGCCTAAGGCGCCAAAAACTCTTGGGCCAATGTTGCCTGTATTAACTGTATTAAAAAATGAGAAACTTTTTAAAATTAAACATATTTTTAAGATTCTTTTTAAGTTTTAATAATATTCTCAGGCCTGAATGTTTATAAGTTTTTATGCTAGTTCACGATCTTTTATTCTATTCAACTTTCCTATTATTTTTATTATTATATATATGTTAATTTGTTGTAAATGGAAATTTTATGTTTAAAAACAAAATATTCAGTTTTACGAATCGTTCCATTCAATTGCCCTTACCTAAACTAATTCAATTATAAGGAAAAACTTGGTTGTATTAAATTACACAAGTAAAAATAATAATATAAACACATTATTGTTAAAAATTTATATAATTATTATTTTATTTATATTTTTATTTTATCATTATAGAACATCATAATAGTCTTTATGCATAATGCATTTGCATCATATTCTTCCAGATTTAAGAGTATGTTTTTATTAAAATAAATTTTATTAAAAAAAACAAATTGCTCTTTTTTCATTTTTGGACTCTTATTTTCGTGAAAATTTTTAAAAAAGTTCATTATGCAAGTTTCAGATATAATTTTTCAGCGAGAATGAATGGATATTGCGCACCGGAATCCCTAATTATGCTCATATAATTTTCCTTGAGAAATACCCTTTGCTTGTTTTCTAAAATCAATTAAAAATAAAAGTTTAATTCTAAATTATTTCGCTAGGGGTATTCGGATATTTGGATCGTTCGTCGATCTAAATACTATTTTTCTTTTATTCCGATTTTTCTCCCCTAGCTAGGGGATCTTAATCGAGGATAAAAGAAAAATCGGAATAAATGAAAAATAGTAGATCTATCCTAAAAGAATGGATTTTAGATGTTTTATCTAAAATCCATTGTTAAATTTCCGAAATATAAGCTGTCATTGATTTTTTTTAATACTTGAAAGAAATATCCATTAAATATTTCGATGATAATTTATTTTCTATTAGATCAGAAAAAGTGATTGCAATTTTTATATTGTGAATCTGCGTATTTTCTCAATGCAAACAATTTTCGATAACTCTTTTTTTTCACTTTTATAACAAACCATATAATATATATGCAAATATTTTAATATTATAAAGTTGATCTGTGAACCATTTTAATATATATATATTTTTTTATTTTCTTATTTTCATATATGGTATGAAGTTTTCTTTCAAGCATTTTTATAGGACATGCCAAAGTTTCGCGAATATTATGTAAATTAATTATGAAATTTTTGGCTGTTTTTGGTTTTTCAAACATAATGCAACCAACTGGATAGCCTGCTCAATACTACCAACGTGTGAAGCCGTCCCGCTACATTGGTTTATCCATTTATGTTAGTAAATATGATGACCAGATCCAAATAATTAACAAAAAGGGTGTAGTACCCCAATATGCGCTATTATACTACGTAATCCCACCACCCAGTGGCATCACTTGTTGCTAGTATTGAGCAGTTCGAAATTTAAATATTATGTTTGTTGTCGTTGAATACAACAAACATAATATTTAAATTTCTGACAAAATTATCATTACATAATTTTAGATATGTATTTTTCTACAATAAAAATGAATCTTCTATTAATGTTTAAAAATTCCGGATCAAGCATAATATTGATAAACAGAATCTAAAGATCGTCACAACAAACATAATATTTAAATTTCTGACAAAATTATCATTACATCATTTTAGATATGTATTTTTCTACAATAAAAATGAATCTCCTATTAATGTTTAAAAATTCCGGATCAAGCATAATATTGATAAACAGAATCTAAAGATCGTGTTATAAAAAGATAATCTGAATTAAACATTTTATGTAATATAATGCAGCATATTTATTTTATTTCATCACATTTTGACTCTTCGAAATAATCTGTCGATACTTTTTTAAATGAGAAAACATTAATTGATCATTTCTATACTCGAGATCATCTCCAGTATGCAAAGATTAACCTTTATCACTTCCTTCACACAATAATTGATGAAGACATCGATGAAGCAATCATTAAGAGCATTGTAAACATTTAACAATCCGGAGAAAATGATAATGGTGTAATAAACCCAGTCGAGTATGAAATCTAAGTAGTTGCAGTAAAAAAAATCATTCAAATTACCCTCTTTAATAGTTCTTTAGTATACATCAAGTGAACATACATTACAAAAATAAAATAAAATAATAAAAATTTTTATTTTTCGAATTTCTATAAGCAGTGGCTATCAGAGGGGGCAAGAGGGGCTGCTGCCCGGGCCTCACGATTTTAAGGTTTACAAAAATAAAATAAAATAATAAAAATTTTTATTTTTCGAATTTCTGTAAGCAGTGGCTATCAGAGGGGGCAAGAGGGGCTGCTGCCCGGGCCTCACGATTTTAAGAGTCTCAATTTATAAATCAGTATGTTAGAAAAAATATATTGATACTTCAAGAATATTAGTTGCGCCGGCCCTCGCATTTTCCCTGAAAGCCCATGCCTATAAGTAAATATGACTCCTCTGTAATGTTTTTCTTCTGTAGATAATACTTTTATGTTGGCTAGTAAACAAATAATTTTATACTGTATATTTAATCTTACATAAACTGGTAAACATCATTAATTTGAAATTAGATGAAATTCATTATTAAAAAATAAATGATGTTTAATATAAAAATGTATAATTGCTATATCATCCATGGAATGATTAAAAAAATCTTAATTGACTAATTTATATTAAAATTACTTTAAAAATAAAAGCGTGAAGCTATTTTAATACATGTTTATATTGCTACGCTTCGCTTTCACTTATTAAGTCAATCCCAAAAATCCAAAGAAGCGTAAAGAAATTGCAAGTAGTGCTATGCAATTCGATTCAGGTGTGTTATTTGCTTACGCGCTCCAAATATGGAATTTGTTCTCGATGAAGCGCGTCAGAAATTTCATCCAGGGATAGATAATGGATTCCAACCGAATCTTAAAAGTGTAATCAGGCTTGCGCTTTATCTGAGACGCGCATTTTATATAATGCAGAACATTGTTAGGTAAGGAAATCAAATTACTTATAAAGCTCTTTAGAATACAGTACTTTAAATGAACTTGGAGGACAAGGCGGGTGGTCCATACCAAGGAAAACGGGGAAGAAGTACTTTAAATGTCTTGCTGTACAGCGATCTGCCGATGTGATACTTAATGTGGTAAAGTAGTTGCTTAAAACATGGCGGATCCAGGTTCAATTTCGAATCCCACAACACCAGTCTTTCAGAATTTGGGCTCAAACGTTAAACTCCATTGTTCAATATTCTGGTTGATGCTGTTACAGATGTGGCCAGTCCATGGTGGCTCTAAAGTAGTCGCCGAATATATTCCTTGTGAGATTCATTAGAATAATTACAGCTAATTTAATGTAATCTTCTTAATACATGATTAAAATAGTTACAGTATCTGTGTTTTCATTAACACACTACATTGATTTATTTCTCTTATTGTTATTAATATCACCTCTCTGTAGAAAAAATATGACAAACCTGACAAATCTTATCGCATCTCAAAATTTTACCTGAATGGTTCATGATCTGAAATTCATTCGTTCTACTGCAGCTTCATGTGCTTGACAGTTTTTATTTCGTTATGTTTTAATCTGAACAATAAAATATCTAAATTTAATGAGTACTAAATGTAAATTCAATTCGTTAGCATTCATGAGAAGAAAGTTTCTAGAAACTGTAGTTTTTTTTCCATTTAACTGAAAAAAGTTTATTCGAGAGGATCTAAAAATAGATGTCGGCCGGACGAGTTTGTGAAAATGTTAAATTTATTAGATTGTAGGCTACCGATTCCGAGACCCATACCTAGAGTTGTTTAGGAGGACTTGCTCGGCTCTTTGATCTTAGTTATAATATGACCTACGGAAAGTTTCTAGAAACTGTAGTTTTTTCCATTTAACTGAAAAAAGTTTATTCGAGAGGATCTAAAAATACATGTCGGCCGGACGAGTTTGTGAAAATGTTAAATTTACTAGATTATAGGCTACCGATTCCGAGACCCACACCTAGAGTTGTTTAGGAGGACTTGCTCGGCTCTTTGATCTTAGTTATAATATGACCTACCGCCAACCACACTTACCGCCGCCACGTACCTAATATGACCTTCCGCCAACCACATGACTGTTGGCCAATCTGTGAGATTCGGCTGCATAACCAACCAACCAAAAATGCCGACAGTTTCTTTGATCATATGATCTACCGTCTGATTCGCGTGTTTTAAGACGTACCGCCGCCACGTACCTAATATGACCTTCCGCCAACCACATGACTATTGGCCAATCTGTGAGATTCGGCTGCATAACCAACCAACAAAAATGCCGACAGTTTCTTTGATCATATGATCTACCGTCTGATTCGCGTGTTTTAAGAGACGTCCAATTACTTACGGAAAAGAATAAGATAGAAAATGTCTCAACTAATCTTTTTATTTTTGCACCATATTTAATAATAAATAGTCGGTCGGATGGAAGCGTGGTAATCGATTATTACTTTGAAAGGCCCGGAATCAATTTCGTAGATGTCTAGGACCAGTCTGTTGAGCCACATCTTAAATATTCCGATTAGTCTCATCACGTATGATAGCCAGCCTTTGATGTCCACCCAAAATATTTTTTGAGATTCGGTAGTATAACTAATTTTATAAAAATAGTGATAATTAAAATGAAATTTATTTGCATGAGTTATTTATCCTAGAAGATAGTTTAAATAAAAATATATGTTGTTTGAGTTTTATGCTTTTTTATCATATTCTAAGCCGCGAGATTATTCAAGTTCTCACCTTAGAGCGCCTTGTGGATTGTGTCCTCAGGTAAAGGATGAAATTTCATAGCTGGCTTCAGATCTTCTTGAGAAATATTGTAGGTTGAGATCCAAGAATTGAATCCTGATCATAAGCGTACACTTAAACAAATAACTATCCGACTGACTGCATAAATATGTTTTTTTTGTCAACAGATGACGCCACTCAGTAAGAATACTAAGTGGCGGGGCGAAACAAGATCTTCCACAGGCTTCACCCCTGCGGAGGGGTCAGCCGGATTGTGGAGGACGGGGATCGACGAGTCCGGACCCAATGATAAATATTTTCAAGGGGTGAACCCAGGACTTCCTACCTCTGCGGAGGGGTCAGCCGGATTGTGGAGGACGGGGATCGACGGGCCACCCAGATCCCATGATAAATATTTTCAAGGGGTGGGACCCGAGATTCGAACATGGACCTCATGATAAATATTTTCAAGAGGTGGGACCCGGGACTCGAATGCACCCCATGATAAATATTTTCAAGGGGTGGGACCCGAGACTCGAACAGGGATCAGCCGGATTGTGGAGGACGGGGATCGACGGGCCGGGCCCGGATCATGATAAATATTTTCAAGGGGTGGGACCCGAGATTCGAACTCGGGTCAGCGGCCAATCCAGCCGACGCATAAATATGTTTCGATTACATAAGCAATATTTTTTTAAAACGTTAAGAAATCATCATGAGCTATCCACATCCATAATGAGGTCGGACCTGTATATATATCGATGGATCGGATTCATCACTTCATCGATGTATATTGATTAGGGCTCATATTTTTCTAAATATTGTCGTGTGGAAACATTTAATTTCTGTTTCTGGGTCTTTTAAATGATTGGATTTCAGAAGTGTTGTTTTACGCCGCTTTCCATTCGATGAATACTAAAGGCTTGTTTATAGTCCGACGAAGCTAATGTTTCGTTAGCGCCTAAAACGTCCGTCAGGCTATGTACTAATCTGCTTGTTTATAGTTAGTATTATATAAGCAAGAGTAATCTTTAAATACCTCAATACCCCCTGTGGGTAGGGGCTAGAATATACCCACCGTTCGACCCCGCGTGTCGTAAAAGGCGACTAAACGGGTCAACTCGCACCATTCGGTGGTTGTCGCGTCCGTCACTGGGGTCTCATTCGCGGGTCCCTACACAGAACCAGGACTGCTGGCGGTGCCCAAATCCGTCCCTAGGATCTGCGATGGGACCCGATACGGACACCGGACCGTCCGGCGGGCACACCCACCTCGCACCAAATTTCGTACCAACCTCGTATTCGGAGGAAAAAGCCCCAGCTAGAACCTCCATATTTTCGTGTAATAAAAAATAAAAATAAAAAATACCTCAATAAAAAATTCAGCATTGTTATTTGAACCAAGGATCTTCTTGATTTGAACACTTCGCCATCTTGTATCAGATCGCAAAGCATCACGGTATAATCATAACATTGAAACCTAGAATGAGTTCTAGGTTGTCAACTTCGCGTCGGTTACGTTGCGTTATGGATAACGTCGGAGTATAAACCTATGAATTGTTTCTAACCTCGACGTCGCCGACGACCGTCTCCGCCACGTCGGACTATAAACAAGCTTTTAAGTAGTCGTGCATTTCCATGTCCACCACAAACAGCCAAACATCTGGTGAATTCTGCTATCAGATGAATGATGGGGTTCAACGAACTGGGTTCGGACTACTCTTGAAAAACTAGAGCTGTGGGATCTGGGAATTGAACCAGATCCTCCAGAGTGGAAGCACGGCGTTCATCTATCGCGGCCATCCGGCTGACGATAGAAAATCTATTGTTTTTTGTGCGGCTGTCTAGCTGATTTGGCAGGATGAAAATGCGATATTGAAATAACGAGATTAAACTATATCTCTGGTAATAATTTGAAGATGTACCATGCAATTAATTAACTTAACTTTCATTATTTTTATTCCTCCGTAAATACTCTCTTGTCTTTTGAAATTATCTCGCTTCTTTTAAAGTAATAAAAGAAATCACAAATAATCATAGATGTTTCTATTATTTGGTATAATAAAATAAAACTTTGTTATTCATTAAAATAAGTAAAATCATGCAATTGCCATATAGAATACATATATTTTTTAATCTATTTAAAATATTATCTTGAAAATATTTTCCAGCTTTAAACTAATTGTTAGAAAAATTTATAAAATGTATAAATAATTTTCTATGAAAGCAGTGGGTAAAATAGAAATGAAATAAATAGTACTGTCAACGATATAATCGATTAAAACTTCTATCGATTGGCAACACTACTATATCTCGTTACCGCCATTTTATGGTCGGTGTACGTCGTTCCTTGCTGTTCGTAAATAATCCGGTTTCATCCGTAAATTTATTGTAAATTTAATCAAATATGCATATATAATCTTTTGTTAAATTACTTATTAATTATTTTATATAATTGTTTATTTAAGATTTAAAGATGGTACAACGTTTAACGTATAGAAGAAGGTTGTGCTACAACACAGCATCAAATAGAAGAAAAATGTAGGCCTGTTTCTTTTTATATATTTATCTAGTAAAAAACTGAATTATAGTTTTTAACTATATATAATAGTACGAAAATTCGCAATTTTAAATAATTTTATATTCATATTATGTTTTTCTATAATCTGAATCTAATCTTATGGTTTCTAAAGCTCATATTGCACTTCTCATTCAAACTGATATACAAATGAAACAAAAAGCACAAATCCGGATAATAAAATTATTATTATTATTATATTTTATATTTATACCAAAAAAATTTGATTTTTTGTTTTGTTTTTGTTTTTTAAAGAAATATTTGTAAAATATTAAGTATCATTGAAAATTAAGTATACAATAGTAAAAATAGGAATTCAGTATTATAATATTTCTATATTTTACTTTTTATCAATATTGCTTTTTCATAATGATGTGACAAGACACATAAGTTTTTAATAAATATTCCAAAAAAGGATTACAGTTTCTAATATAAGCAATTTTTTATGGAACGTTTACATTTATATTGAGCAACATTTTTATTTTGTATTTATTTTGGTACAATGTTGCATTACTGCCATACAAACGAAAATGGAACTAATTGAAAGATGATGATGAGTAGGGAAAACTTTCCAAAAGGACTGCACTTCTGTCTAGTGCCAGCATTGAGAAAATGAACAATGAAATTAAAGAACTTTCCCATATATAGTACATAAATTGATATGTGCCATCATTTGAAAAATCTTGAAAGCTGAGATAGTTTTTTGAATTAATCTTTAACATGATGGAATTATCACTTCATATTTTAATCATCAGAATCTTTAATTCTCTAATGTGTAGCTTTTTTGGAATAAATCCTAACACAAAGAAATTGCTAATTTGCACTTTTAATTGACAGTCAGTGGGAGGGCAAATCTTCAATATTTTAATTTAAATTTTTGGAAAAAAATTACATTAGAGAATTAAAGATTTGCTCCTCACCTACTTATGATTAAAATACAAATCAACAATTCTGTTGTTTTAAAGATTCATTCCAAAAATTTATCTCGGCATTTAGAATAACTTTTCAAAATGGTAGCACACACTGGTTTAGATACTGTGTGAGGGGAAATATTTTAATTTTGTCATTCATTTTCTCAATGCCTGTATCAGATAGAAGTGCAATCCATTTGGAAAATTTTCCCTACTTGTCATCTTTCAATCAGTCCTACTTTTGTTCATATGTTGATAATGTAAAACTGTACCTTTACTTCTTTATTGAGTTATATAATATTTTTTATGGGATCTTTAATATTTTTGTAAAACAAAAGTCCTTAAAAGAAATTGACAGGGCTCTAATTCTTAGTTGGCTTCTTATCAATTCTTTATGAAATTTTTAATTAATACTCGTAGAATATATGAATTTTTAAGTTTTCTATAAAAATTCTCCCTCCAATTTAAAATCTCTCTTAAAGCTACAACATACAACAGCAAATTTGTTATAGTTCTCAAGAAACATTCAGTTCTTTGGAAAGTTTATTCAGCTTATAAAAAAATTGTTTATTGACATGTATCACTGTTCTAAGAGAGTTTGTTTGTTTCAAATACTGAAAATTGTAATTAAGACAACTAATAATTCAATCATTGTGGAATTTTATCTGTTTTGAATGCAAAATTGTATTTTATAACAAGTTTATTAATTAAAAAGCAATAATACTGAATGATTTTAAATATGAAAATTATGTTAAATCATTCAGTATTATTTAATAAATGATTTTGATACCATTACAATGAAAGTTAACAACACTTAGGATGTAGGTTGTTCAGTTTAGAATAATAGTTTTGTAAGACAATGGTACTGAAGAGGGATTAATGCTTAGTCCGAAAATGTTATACCAGAATAAAAGTCTTGTAGAACTTGCTAATAGTGCTGTGTGAACTTATGGTAATTTTATAAATGATGATGAAAAAATTATCAATCATGTTAATCTTTCTATAAATTACAGTAGAACTTTGATATCTCAAATCTCACAGGAACAAAAAAAATTCAACATTAAAGAGTTTTCGAGATACGGAGGTTCAATATTAAATAAAGATTTTTATGTCGATAATATACACCATAATTTTTAATACTCTATAAGACATCTTTTTTCCTTGAAAATTAGCATCTAAATACTCCTACATTTTTAAATCAAAGGTTGAAAATATCACTGAATAAACACGATCATATTGAGACAAAAAACTTATCGTCAATCTGGTTATCGGTAGCACATTTACATTCTTTTGTTAAATTTAAATCCTTTGTTTAGATTCCAAAAGCCAAGGAAAATTCATATTTTTAACTTCTCTAACACAAAAATTATAAATTAATTCAAAATAACAAGGGTTTTGAAGAAAATACTTCAAAATAACTATTGAAATTACATTGGTTTAATACTGAAAGTGCACGGGAAAATTTATTCAACATATTGAGGGTTTTGAGATAACAAGGTTATACTGTATTGTCATGGTATTGATCAAAACATGGATCGCAGCTTAAGATTTGAAAGTGGATTACAAAACCCCTTAATTCAATATGGAAAGATTTATTAGGAATTAAATAAAACTGAAAAGCAAACATTGATGATATATTTCAATGGTTCTCAACACACTAGTGTGCTGTGAAAAATTAAGAATGGTATGTAATTGTATGAATCATGTATATTAACATGAAATGTTGGCTGGATATCCATTTTGCAGCCGAACCACTATACCAATTTTGTATTTTATTGAGCCAGTTAAGTAATTTCAAATTAAAACTTTATCTTTTTGTTCATCAGTTAATCTTTTTGAAAGGAAACAAAACTGAAATCTTCTCCATGTTTAAATGTTCATGGACAATATTCCAACAATTACTACAAGATATTCCCACTAAATCAGCAGTTTTTGCAATTGTAATTTTTTTTCTAACCATAAATTATAACAGACATATGTTTAATATTCTTTTCTGTAATAAGCTTGTATTTTTGACATTGTTTGCCATATATTTCCCTTATCAATTTTAAAGCATTATGAAAACATTTTAAAATTTGTAGTAAAATTTAAATATTTGCTCTTTGTTCAAATTGAGTAGATGTTTTGCATTGGGGCAATCAAACAAGCAAGATTTTTTAATATAAAACAATTGTTGACAGGCAAAAAATCCTTTATTTACTTACCTTTGCATAAAATAACATATTTTTTATCATTACTTATTTTTTTTATATTTAAAACTTTGATTACTTTTTAATCCTATCTTGTATGTAAAATTAGATGTAGTGCATAAAAGCTCTTGGGTTAAATGCTTATCATCTAATACAGTGTTTCTTAAACTTTTTCATTCATGACCCCATTTTTCATCACGAAATTTTTCACGACTCCAAATATTAAATATGAAATAAAATTATACAAGTACATAAATCATTTACACGCTTATTAAGATGAACACAGTCATCCAGTTACACTGAAAATACATATGTTGTCATACATTAAATATTGGGTGTTGGTGAAATTACTTATAAACTGAAATTCAAGTGTTTGAATTTAATTTTAGTGACCCCAGCATTTCGCTTCACAACATGCTGTGTCGCTACCCATAGTTTGAGAAGCACTGATCTAATATATAGGACAACAATTATTATCTTTATTTAGGCAGTGTTATATTTTACCATAGTTCTTTACTGGAATTTGTGTATTACTCCATTGTATAAACACTGGTACTTAAGTATAATACATAAGTATAACATATGTTTATTTAAATTTTTATCCAGTGTTTAAGTAATGAAAAATTATAATTAGAATAATATTTTAAAAAATTTCTTTCAAATGATTATCTTTCATGTGATATAAATAGTTTCAAATATAGAATTTAAAAATTTTCAAACTGCTGCTATTGATGAATTAAAGTCCTGTCGGTTATTTTCCTTCCAGTTAAGAGGCAGACTGCCTATAATTGTAAACTATGAGGCAGAGAGAAAGAAGTTAATTATAAATTGATTCTCTAAAGCTGCAAGGCTTACTCTAAGAATCATATTGAAATATTTGGATTGCTTGAATCATGTTAACCAGATGGCTGAGTAGTAAAACAGTATTTTAATTTCATTATATTTAGACACTAAATGATGTGTTGATATTAACTTTGGAAAGTTATAATTGCAGAAAATAAGTTTAGAGCTTTCTGTGAAGTTAATTTATGCTTAAATGCATATTGATTATTATATGAATGCGATGATATTACATTTCTTATGGAAATAGATTATATAATTCAATCTTTAAATTTATAGAGAATTTTTGAAGTCTAATCACTGTATTTAATGTCACAATCATGAAAAGTTGATTCCTTATATAAAATTAATTTTTTTCAAATAATGTTATAGGGGAGGCCAAAAAGTTCCTATCTTCGCCGTATTTTGTGCTCTATATATCTAATTGTAAACAGATGCAGTGGTTCTCACCTTTTTCTCTGTTGAGGAACATATTTCAAATAATAATTAGGATTTAACAACAAATTTTTATTAACAGATTATTGTATTTATTCCTATTTATTATATTCAAATTACACAGGATCATTAAATGGCAGCCTTATTAAGTTATAGCACCACATTCAGATTTTGTCTTTTTAGAGAAACTATAATTTTAATTTTTATTTCTTAATTTTTAAATTATGAATAACAACAAAAAATTTTTCCTGTTGCAAAAATTTGAGGGTTAGGTTTTTCTAATGATACCCTATTTATATGAATTGGTCCAGTGGTTTGACTGCAAAAGGGATATCAAGCCAACTATGTTTTAATATTAATATATATTATTCATACAATTACATACATAAAAATCATTCTTAATTCTTTGCAGCACTCCATCAAAGGTTTGGTGGCACAGTGTTTGAGAACCACTGAGTTACATCTTACTGATATGCATGATTTTTTTGACTGGTCCTGTTTAACTGCAGTTTAAAAATCTGCTAATAGAAAAAAAAATTGATTATTGAACCATGATATGGTTCAATAATCAATTTTTATTTTATTATCAATTTTTATCTTCAAATGAAAACTACAAACAATCCATGAATATATGTCAACTGTATATGGTGAGGAATGTCCATTTTATGAGACTATAAAATGATGGAAATGATATAAAAGGACATATCCAGCAAGATCATATCTGTTTTGGGACTGCAAACTTGTCATATTGATTATTTATGAAAGGATTAACAATAATAGACATGCTACAAAAGTTGTGGGACAGTATTGATGGTAAATATGTGGTTGGCTGTCAAAAGGTGCACTGTTGCTAGCTGACAAAATACCTATACACTGAACTTAAAAATAATCATTTTTCTATGCAAATATGGTTATGAAATCTAGCCCCATCCTCTTTATTTTTCCAATCTGGCATCTTCATAATTTTTCCTGTTTCAAAATATGAGGAAAAAGTTTCTTCAGTGATAAGGAGGTCATTACTGCTGTGGAGAGCCAGTTTGCCTCCAATTTTTTAACTTCTACAAAAATAGGATTACACAACTGTTCCATCAGAAGGTACAGCTCCGGCCAAAATCTGTGTCACCTCACCGGATACATTCGGCTTCCTTACAATACTCGGCTTCAGCATGCATTAGTTTGAAGGCAGATTTAATGAAGCAGCAACTTTACGAATAGACAATCCACTCTTAATGAGATCTAAGGCTTTCTTCATATTTTCATCAGTCCACTGCTGATATTTGCCCTTGTTTTTATATATATTAGGCATCTAAAAATTAAAATAATTATTTTACAAACCTTGATATAATTAAAACAAACTTAATACAACAATGAAGAAAATCCAGATAAAGGAAATTTTCAATATTACAGGGAATAATATAACTTTTGGACCAGTAACCTCAATTATTATAAGATTTTTGTTTACTAGATAATTATTTTGATTCATTTTCATTAAATAAACCTTTGTTTATGGTTTATAATTATTCTTAAATAATATTTATTTAATATTATTTAATAAATAAAATTAAATAATTAAATAAGCAGCACCATTAGCAAATTTTAATGTTGGAAATAATAATTACTGGTTGATCCAAATTACCCGATTCAACTTAATCCAAATACCTTTTTCCGCATTAGGTGAAAAAATTAGAAAATAAAAAAAGCTATCCCATTTAGAGAAACAAGAACACCTCCATCTTGTTTATAACACACATGGCTTACTCTGTTTCAATTTTGAAGTTACCAGTACAATTAATAACATAGAAATACCTTAAGAATCAACCTTTAAATCTTAGAACAGGTCTCTAAGCTCAGCTTTTACTTGTCTTTTGGTAAAAAGTTTCCGTTGTTTTCTTTGTAACTGTAGAAACAAAATCTCGACAAAGTTCGCCAAACACAACTAAACCTACCAACGGACCACGTTATTCTGAATATACAAGCACATACTACCGGCAGAAATTAAAAACTACTTAAGATAATCCAAATATCCTACTGATCCAAATATCCACACTTCACCCTAATAGAACTATTAAACAGAAAAAATAAAGGGTTTGAGTTTGGAAAAAATGGATTTTAGCCGATGCTATGATGACAGTTTGACAGACTGATGCTATGACAGTTTGACAGACTGATGAAAAATTTACATTTTTTCAAAACATTTTTCACTTAAATTGTCAGTTATTTTAAAACTGATGATGATACATATCTGAATTTTTATTTCAATGTTATAAATTAACAAATTTTCTTTTAGTTTAATTAATTGATGTTTTGTTATTAAATCATTTTTGTAAATAAAAGTTAATTAATTTTTCGTTCAAGTAATATTTATTAATAACAAAGAGGCTAATTTTTTATAACTAGATAAGTATTCAATATTTCATATTTAATAATTAAATAATTTATAGTTTTCTGATTCATTTCTGATAACCAATTTTGATTTTATTTTTATTTTTTCTTATCAACATTATATTATGAATATGTGAATTATTAAAAATAAATAAATCACTTATTCATAATAAAAGTTTTTTAACAATTTAAAATAATGTAAAACATATAACAGAAAATTCAAGAGACACTTGAGTTTCTTACGTTTCAAAAATTATTGAGTACCAAACAGCATTCATTATGTAAACACTATATAAAAATTTCGAATATTAAAGTTTATAAAAAATGCAAGAAACTTCTTACGTAATTCCAAAAACTCAAGGAGCTAATTATTTCAACTATTTCTATTGAAACTCAAGAGAAAAAGAAATAAAAAATTATTTTAATAACTTAAATCGCATTTATAATAATGAAGAAAGCCATTTTAACGCTGATCATTCTAACGTTATTTCCATTTCAGTGAAGTTTTATTAAAACTAAAATAATATTCCTTTAAGAAATCGCTGAATAGACAATTTATTAATATTTAAATATTATAACTGAATGAGACAAACTCTTGTTACCGTAATAAGAGTTCTTCAGTTATGATAACTGTAATTTCAAATGACTCTGATCACGATTCTGTATCCTTATCAATATTTTAGTTATTTATTTAATGCGATATCAATTAGCTTTCTTTTCACTGAATACATATAAAAATTAAATTTATTAATTTAAAATATTTATTAAAGATCCTTTCGTAAATTCCTGTAAAAAACAATTTAAATTTTAAAAAATCCTTAAGAAATAATGATTACCAATTCAGAATTTAGTTTAAATTTTAATTTAATATATAATTTTGCGTTTTATGATTAATAATTTTAAACATAAGATATGCGATTTTTATTTCTTTAAAATTACGATATAATTTTAAAAAATGGGTTTCATGAGTAATTTTATTTGTTAAAAATTATTAGAAGATCATTGTATCATAAATAATAAAATAAATTATTCTGAAATAAAATCGAATTTCAAAAAATTAGTTTTGAGTTATTTCGAATAATGTTTTTTTCCAAATGTTATCGTTATATTTGCTAACAATTAATATTAAAATATAATTTCCATTTATATAAGAATAAATTATGCAACTATAGGCTAAATAACTATAGATATTCTAATTATTTTATTAAATTAATTTACTATTTTCATTGACTAAAACAATAAATTATTATTTTTATTGTTTACATTAAAATGTTATAATATTTTTTTTTTTTTTTGTAAATTATTAAATACATTTAAGAGAATAGAAAATAAACTTAAATAGACTGTTTAAAATCATTATTTATTTTTTTACCAAAAATTTATTTAAAAACAATAGTAAACCCCTAGATCCCTATTAACAAAAATAACGAAAGAAAATAGTGGAAAAAAAATATAAAACAAAAAAATTATAAACATTAAATACATCTAAACAATATTTACTTAAATCAATGTACATAATTTATTTATTTTAATCAAGATAAGTCAATAAGCATAAATATTAAAAAATTACTGGCTACTATTATAATAAAAGAATTTCGTACTTTAGAGGGTTGGCTTTTCCTAAAAAACATTAATTAATTTTCCTGTGTTTATCGTGGTGCATAATCTTATCTACTATATATTGTAATATTTAATATTATATTATTAATATTCTTTATTATATTTATTGCAAAGAACATAATTAATATAATATATCAACATAATCTGTATACAATGTTAAAGTTTTAGAATTCTGCTATGAGACATATTCCAATGCAGTTCTTATCCTAAGATGACTGTATATTCTAATCGCACAGGACTCATTTCCTGATGATGAAAAGAAAGGTCATAAAGGTGAAAAATGAAGAAAATTTATTTAACAATGAAATTTATTTTTTCAGATAATTACAGTTAACATTCGCTAAAAAGAACTTACTAAATATATGTCTACACTATAGGCCTATCCATAATTTATTTCTTCATGTGATATAATACAGTTTATGTTTTCTTATCTACAATTCACGGATCAATGTGGCATACTATGGCATTGAAAATTGCCACCTGATCATGTTCTGTCACCGATTACATGATTTTTCGACAAAAATAACAGAATAAATTTGATAATTAAAAGAAAGGTAACCATGGTCTAGCCGATAGAGGAGTATTAGGTTATTAATACTCCTCTATACAGGGTTACTCTCACACATGTCATCACGTGGGTTAAGTTGGGAGGGTTCTTTGCTTTTTCTACATTTTGCATTTAATTTTGGCCCAGAACTGGCTCACTTAGTGAGTGGAAAGGGGCAATCAAAATTTAGCCACCAAGCTTACCATACAAATAGAAGAAGACCAGTTTGGTCCAACACATGTTGCCTTCTTTCTGCACTTTGCATTTAATTTTGGCTCAGAACGGCTCCCTTAGTACTCTATTTGAATTTTGCTTTTAATCTTGGCCCAGAACGGTCTTGTACTCTATTTGATGGAATTTAATTTTGGCCCAGTACGGCTCCCTTAGTACTCTATTTGAGTGGAAGGAGGCAATCAAAATTAGCCACCAAGCTTATCCATACAAATAGAAATAAGAAAGAAAGACATAGAAGAAACTCACTCACTCCCAGTTTATAACTCGTCTAGCGGATAATCAATAAATCGAAAGGTACTGACTTAGTGATTGATTAAAATTATAACTTTCATAAAAACAAAAATATAAATATAAGTATAAAATTTAGCTTTCCGTATAGTACTGTAATACTGCATATTCAAAAGCACATCTATGATCCAAAATTATCCCTAATTATGCCAAAAAATATAATTTTTAGAAAAATAAAAGGGTGTCTCTATTTATTTTCTAATTTTGAAAAAATATTAATATTTATAGACCTATATTTAACCTTAATAAATTTTATATTTCAAATGAATGTAAATAGTTGTAAAAGATAAATTTACTTTTGATAGTATTCTCTACATTATTTAATGTTATAAAATCTTATTAAAATCTTCCATATTTGTCTAAGTTTTAATATATATAATTATTATTAACTTTATTTTTATACTGTATATGCGCTTCTTTTCATCTAATAAACTTTTTCTACTTATCAATACTTTTATAGTTTAAATAGTAAAATATTAATATGGATATCCGTAACATTTTCATTTTTTGTTAAATCTATTAAAAAGTAACTAATTTTTATTTATTTTTCAATAAAATTAATCATAAATGAAAGATCTGTAATTTAATTTTCTATAATAAATAGATAAAATTACGAATCTTAAGAAAATTGAAGTTAAAATAAAAAAAATATATTACTTTAATATAGTATGCTTATTTAATTTACTGGATTTTAATCAAAATTAATGCTTATAAAATGTGAAATTTCAATAATTTTTAATAAATAAAGAAGTTTCCTTAATTGTTAAGTTCAAATGTGATATCAGTAGAAGATTTAAGAATTTGAAAGAATTCAATTAAATGATTCTTCCTATCATTTTGATTTAACTAATAAGATTTGGTGCAATTTCTGTTGAACCAATCGATGGAATTTATAAATGAGACATTTATTCTATCATCAGATTGTTATTTTTATTGATACAAGCTTAAATATTAGAAATATAAGACCAATATTCCCAAAAATAATTTAGAATTACATAAAATATCCAATAAATATTTTGTTTAATTTCCATTATTTTTAAAAAAATAAATATATTATAGAGAATTCTGAAAGATAATTTCCAATAAATTAAAATTACGAGCTAAAGAAAGTAATTTTAATCTAATCAGCCATTTTAAAATTTATGTTCTTCTGATATCAGATAAAACTTCTTGCTTAAATTTACTGTAATTTGTAGAAAAAGTCTAAGGTAGAACAGTCATTAGTAGTAATTACACTTTTTAACATTGAATTTGAAATTTTTTACATAATATTATCTATAAATAACTGATATTGCAAAATTTTAAAGTGTTTTTATACAAAATCAATATAGAGTAGCCCTGGTAGGCATACATCTTTTATTAAAAGTTAGTCAGGTAAACTTTCTAATCTTTAAGTGAAAAATCTTATCTTGTCAGTAACATCGACAACTATTTTCGGAAAACGAAAACTCTCATAAAAGGAATAAAATAAATATCATTAACGAAAATACAAATTTCCTTCAGGATATTTTGCTGTTAGTTATGAAAAGATGAAAGACTTGGCAAAGATTCATCGTTCCGTAACTAACGAGGAAAAGATAATTACGCTCTAGTCACTTTCCAAATTGCTATCACTTTTAAGTTATCAATTTTACAACTTATAACTTGCATCTTATCCTAATTATAATTCTTTCTGGTTAAGTGCGTATCATTAAGTGTATCGTGTAAGTTATTTACATGATAAACTTTACGATACATAATTTTTTCAGATTTTAGCCAGCGATAAAGTCGAATATCTTTAAATTTAAATCATTAAATTAATAATAAAAATATTTTAAGGAGAAAACTTTTTAAAAGTTATTTTATTATATTTATTAATTTTGTATTTGTAACTATGTGCTTTGATAATAATTTATGTAAATAATAAATGCATATTAGATAAATAATAAATGCATATTAGATAAATAATTAAAAAAATTCAAATATTTGATATAATAATAAACTTATAGAGTTATTTAGAATACTGATGAGTTTATTGTCCGGAAAGAGAAAGCACAGCAGATGAAACTAGATATTCTCTTTTGTGCTCTTAATAGCAAGAGAAAAATGAAAAACTTCATATTTATCTTCAACAATAAAAAAATTTATTTAAAAATTCAGGTTCATTTATGATTCCATTTATACAAAGTAATATAATTAAATTCTTATTTATTTATAAAATATTAAGTTTATAAGTTGATATTATAGTTTATAATTTGCATAACTGAAATATCTTGAAATTTCATTTGTTGTTTGCATGCGTAATCATTCATTTAATTATATAAATATGTGATAGAGGTCCTATATTTTTCTTATGAGTTCAGATTAAAAATTTGTAATTTTTCCAGAGAACAATATTTGTTCTGTCAAAATAAATAAAATTAAAATTTATTGTCGAATCGAAATCTATAGAATGAAAAGAAAGATAAAAAATTGCTTATTAAAATTATTACAATTCATATCATTGTTTTGAGTTTTTCTTTCTATTAGGAGTCATTTATCAAATATTTAAATATAGTGAATAAAATATTATCAAACGTTTCTAAAATTTCGTTAAAGCAGAAATATTAACTATTTTCTTAAATTATACTTGTTTATTGAATGAAAAATTGAGTTATGAGGAAATTTTCAATTATAACTTAAATCTTCTTATATATTCTTCTTAAATAGTTACATTATATTATTATATAAAATGACTTATATTAAATGAAAAATTGAACAGAACAAAAAGAAGTCTTTCAGAAAAAATTGCTATAGCAAAAATAACTTTTTTACTTTTTCACAATTTCTCTCATATCCAATTTATAACGATATAGCCCATTTTGATTTTTTTCCACAAATTTTGAGCTATTTGTAAACATAAATAAATAAAAAACAAATTTGTTTTACCGTTTGATGATTTGTTTATCACATTTTATATGAAAATATTATTTTTATTAATATTCTATATTATTAAAATGAACTTTTCTAGATCAGATGTATACGAAAACCATCTATTGAGATCCGCCAAGCTTCGATATGACCTCTAGCGGATTTTTTTGGAACTATTCAAAGGGTGAATCTTTTCAATATTTGAACAAGCTTCAAGGTTAATATATGTGCGAGAATAAAAAATTTTTGTTCAACCAAAAATCAGTTTGTATTCAGTTTGTCAGTACTATCAGTTTGTATTCTTAGTTTTTCCCTTCGTTTCTAATCAATGAGAAACGAGTATAGTCTTCGTTTATTCAAGTAAAGAGGTAGTGGACATATTTAAGCTATATTTAGGAGTAATAAATAGTAAGAAAAGTTAAAGTACTTTTAACTTTTAACATTAACCATTTCAAACAATTAACAACTAATTGTGGAGTGTATCTTTCGCAATTGGAATGACTTACTTGTTAGTGTTTTTAAATAAACGCAGTCTAGAAAAACTTTACAAAATTTACATCACAATATTTTAATCCATCCCCCTATTGAAGTAGGAGATAATATCGTAATCCCAATACCGGATATGGACAAAACCGAGGCAGATTTTCGAAATATCATTGGAGTGGTACTGGAAAAAATGAAGATCTGCACAAGGTCGAAACTAATGATGCTTGTGCAAGAAGAAAGGAATTCTCTGCAATTCTAAATGTCATAACAGTTTTCCATGCGAAAACAAATAATGTACAGTACATCATAAACAATACATCATAAATATATTTCTTCTGTAAATCTCAGTTACAATGTTCATAAATATACTACAGTATTTCTTTTGTAGATTTCAATTGACAGGTATTTTATTTTTTCTCCCTAATTCAAGATTGAACGATTAGGAAAACATCAGGCTTATCCTCGTAAAAGAAATTTTAGGTAAGATTAGTTTTCACTAGTCATATCGAGTTTTAACCACCCATCCCCCTATTGAAGTAAAAGATAATATCGTAATCCCAATCCCGGATATGGACAAAACCGAGGCAGATTTTCGAAATATCATCGGAGTTGTACTGGAAAAAATGAAGATCTGCACAAGGTCGAAACTAATGATGGAAAAGTGGATAAATTATATTACAGGTAGGTTTTGTGTCTTTTGTGTATTTGTTACTATTTAGAGAATGTCCAAAATATGATTATGAAAAAAATATTTTTTGTAGATCGGAATTTGACATTTGTCGGGAAAATTCCTGATGCTCGAAGACATACCAGATACAGATATTTCTTTGAGGATGGCAGCTAGCAAACCAGCAATGGCACTACAAGTGTTCACACCTTGTGTTTGCGAAAAAGGTTGTATTTCGAAAAGATGCTTGTGCAAGAAGAAAGGAATTCTCTGCAATTCTAAATGTCATAACAGTTTTCCATGCGAAAACAAATAATATACAGTACATCATAAATATATTTCTTCTGTAAATTTCAGTTAAAATCTTCATAAATATACTACAGTATTTTTTTTTTGTAGATTTCAGCTGATAGGTATTTTATTTTTTCTCCCTAATTCAAGATTGAACGATTAGGAATCCTCGTAAAAGAAATTTTAGGTAAGATTAGTTTTCACTAGTCATATCGAGTTTTAATCTGAGAAGTTTTAGTGAAAACCTAACAAATGCAGTGAATTCTACTAGTTTCTAACAAATGCAGAAGTTTCTAACAAATGCAGTGAATTCTACAATTGACTAGTTAATACTAGTATTCACGAACGGGCTTTGTTCAAACTAGTTTCAACTAGGCTGTGAATTCTACTAGTTTCTAACAAATGCAGTGAATTCTATTATTGACTAGTTAATACTAGTGTTCACGAACGGGCTTTGTTCAAACTAGTTTCAACTAGGTAAATAGGGTTTAAACTAATTTCGGGTTTTGACGGTAACATATACACCCGGAATAAAAAATAACGGTATACTTTTTTAGTAAATATTTTACCTTTAATTAATAACCGTTCTCATCACACTCAGAATCAGTTGTTGAATCACTGTCAGTCAATGAAATACAGAGTGGTTCACACACTTCTTCTATAATTGCGTCTTTATCCCAGTAAACTGCTTCTATTTTAATTACGTGCTCGCAACATTTACGCCAGTTTTCAACAGAAATGCTGTTTATAGTGTCTTCGGTTGTTTGAAAAAGTTTTGTTGTGTTGATATCACTAGTGGGATTAATATTGCATACGTATCTTTTTAATTTGGTCACACATATTCAATGGCAGCGATACACTACATATCTCACTTGTGCGTTTTGTAGAATAAGAAACAGGAATTAAAACCTCGCCGTTTTCTGCTTCTCTATCACAAAATTCAATTACATTGTATAAAATTTTTTCGTCCGATTAATATTCCATACGTATCTTTTTAATTTGGTCACACATATTCAATGGCAACGATACACTACATTTCTCACTTGTGCGTTTTGTAGAATAAGAAACAAGAATTAATCCTCGCCGTTTTCTGCTTCTCTATCACAAAATTCAATTACATTGTTTAAAATTTTTTCGTCCCACTTCGAAAGGCTTTGATGCTAACCATTACAAATAGAAAAAGGAAAGTGAAAACACTAACTTCTAAGATGACAAATAACAAAAATATGCAAAGAAAAGTAAGTTGAAACCGAAACCATTCCCATCCCGTCATTATACCGACTGCTTCTCTCCCTTTCGCGTTTCGACTCATCCACCTTAGCTAGGCGCAGCTTTCGTGGACGGACAACCATTCCCATCCCGTCATTATACCGACTGCGTCTCTCCTTTTCGCGTTTCGACTCATCCACCTTAGCTAGGCGCAGCTTTCGTGGACGGACAATAAATCTGTTAATTTCAAATATTCCCATTACGGATGTAATATTTGGAACCATCCAATTATCTCCGATATTTACGAATCGGTTCATAAAAGGTCTATTCATTTAATAAGAGTAATAATATCAAACTATTGAGAAGATATATAGAAAACTTTATTTAGATATTGCCAATAATGAATTTTCATTTGGTAATGCAGATTATTCATTTGTTAAATTTTCTTATACAGTTTGAAAATAAATTAAAAAATTGCTATTAAATACTAATAAATTACTATTACTAATAAATTAAAAAAATTACTATTAAATGCTAGTTAATATTCATTGGTATTTTTTCAAAAATACTGTAAGACCTCGCTTAACGCTGCTCCGTTTAATGGGTTTCGGTATAACGCGGTATTTTTCGAATTTTATATTTTTTATTCATTCACTTTAACAATTACAAATAGACTTGTGCTAACCATTACAAATAGAAAAAGGTAAGCGAAAACACTAACTTCTAAGATGACAAATAACAAAAATATGCAAAGAAAAGTAAATTGAAACCGAAATCATTCCCACCCGTCATTATACCGACTGCGACTCTCCCTTTCGCGTTTCGACTCATCCACCTTAGCTAGGCGCATCTTTCGTGGACGGACAATAAATCTGTTAATTTCAAATATTCCTATTACGGATGAAATATTTGGAACCAACCAATTATCTCCGATATTTACGAATCGGTTCATAAAAGGTCTATTAATTTAATAAGAGTAATAATATCAAACTATTGAAAAGATATATAGAAAACTTTATTTAGATATTGCCAATAATGAATTTTCATTTGGTAATGCAGATTACTCTTTTGTTAAATTTTCTTATACAGTTTGAAAATAAATTAAAAAAACTTTACTATTAAATGCTAGTTAATATTCACTGTATTTTTTTCAAAAATACACTAAGACCTCGCTTAACGCTGCTCCGTATAATGGGTTTCGGTATAACGCGGTATTTTTCGAATTTTATATTTTTTATTCATTCACTTTGGCTCGGTTTTTCAATCCGTTCAACTCACATAAATACGAAATCACAGGAAGATGAGGAAGTTAGCGTTCTGAAACTAAGGAGCAAAAGCAACATTCAACGGATTTTCTCAAAACAAGTTTAGCCATTATTATGGAGATTATAGATCAGTTTACACAAAATAATCCAAATTTTGATAAAAGTTCAAATGCGAGACGAAGTATCATGGATGCCATCTTGTTACTGACAATTGTTTGCTAAACGAAAGAGAAAAGGCAAAAGACGTTAGATGAGTTCTTAACAAAAAAGCAAAAAGTACAAATGAGGAAGAACCTTCCTCATCCCAAACATAAATTATTTATTCCAATGTTTTTGATTTCATGAATGATTTTCGAATAAAAATCGATATTAACAATAAAAAATGCTTATAATTAATGTAATACAATAAAAATAATACATATTACAAAATAAAATAAAATAAAAAAAGAGACATATTTTCTCCCACTGTCTCGCTTCACCTATCCCATTATTTACATGTTAAGATAACCTCATTTAAAGCTATTTCATTTAGCGCTTTGTTTTGTTGGAACGTATCCACCTCGTTAAATGGAATCTTACTGTATAGAATAATAGAATATAATGCACGAGCTAATCATGCTTCAATAAATATAACTTGTATAAATTAACAATTATCTGAAAATTTGATCTAAATACAACAAAATATAAGATATAAATTAAGAATAAACATTGAAATAAAGATAGCTCATTTTTGATGCTCTGTAAATTTTGCTAATTGTTTTTATGCTTCTCACTTTTAATATAAAGCAAAAATTAAAATTATTCATCCATTTACAGAATAATCGATATTTTTAAATCATACATTTAACATTATAGAGAAGAAGGATATAAACTTACAATCTATCTTAATTCTAAATACACTAATATTATTTTAGAAGTTTCATTAAGGTACCTAAACATAGCTAAATAATATTTATTTACGCTATCTCACCAGATAATGTGAATGAAAAATATAATAATACCAGTATTGCATAGGTTTTAAAGATACAACATGATTCACATGATTATTCTTTCAATTTCGTAAAATTCTGTTAAAACAAAGACGTATATAAATACAGAATAGATTATATAAAAGTTGCAATAATTTATCTGTTAATATCGAAATTTTAAAGTTTGATAAATTCAATATTGATATATTTATACTAATTTTATTTAGAACATTTTTCTTAAGGAAAAATGTTCTTTGCATTTTGCAAGTGATTCAGATAATTTTAAATTAGAAAAATATGCAATAACTAATGATAATATTTAGCTAAAACTTGTTATTATATTATAAATACAATTAACAATAATATGTCAGATATATAGCATTTAGTTACAGGTTACAAGTAATAATTATTTTGAAAACTATAAGTTCACATAAATTCATTTCTATAATGATATTTTTATAAATAAATATATAGGATAGAGCGGGGCATGTTGTGACATTTTTAAGTTATTTAATTTTACTGGGACAACTAATTAATTTTTGAAGAAGGAAATTTATGTATAGTGTGCAGTATGATGCAGTGCATCATACAGTTTTTAAGAAAACCATTATGAACTTCACTATTTGGCATAAATATGTTTTTTTCAGAAACTATGCAATATGTCACAACATATCCAATCTGAGGCATGTTGTGACATGATGAAATAAAATTTTGTCGAAGCGAAATACAGTAATAAATTAGCTTAAATATTATTTACTACAATAAATAATATTTTATTTAAAGAAACGAACATTAGAAATATAAAGAAATATATATATTATTATAAAAAAGTAATGCTGTCAGTGATAATACTTTAGAGTGATCAGTCTTGGCAATTTACCTCGCGTACTTTGCGTAACCCACCTCCCCTACATTGAATGCATGGGACATGTCTAATGCACTCAATGTAGGCAGCACGGTATGTGGATTGGAAACTGTAGTCGATCTGATTTCCGGTTTCCAGCGCCTAGTTGAAAGTGACAAACATTTTGGCCGGAGCTGTACCATGCTCAGAGAGATTGCTCAAAAGTGCTTCCACCAGCATCACACCTAATGCAGGCTTGTTTTGGAAGACCAAATTTCATATCCGTAGCAATCTACATCATGTTGAGAGTAAGAACTTTTTTTGCCTTCCCTTGTATGAAACATTAATAAAATAACAATATTTCAAAGAATTCATGCAAATTTTTTCGTAATTATTTCATAACAAATTATTCCTGTTGAAGTGTAGATTTCTCTGCAATGATTTGTATAACAACTGATTTAAGATCATATTTCCTAATTTAATAATATTGCTATATAATTTTGTTTGTTTAATCTTTAATGAGAAAATAATATCAAATGTATACAGGTAGGCCTCGATTAGTGCAAGTTCGAATAATGCGATTTCAATTAGTGCAACTTATAAAATTGATACCGTTTTTTGGTTAGAGCGAGCAAATATTCGATTAATGCAAGTTGTAAGCATAGACCAGTCTTAGTAATAAGGATGCACCTCCTTTTATGATGTCAATTAACAAATTACTGTTAATTTTCAGTTGGCCTCCTTTTATGATGTTAATTAACAAATTACCGTTAATTTTCGGTTAGAATTAATGCGAGTTGTAAGCATAGACCAGTCTTACTAACAAATGTCCGTCCCTTTAATGATGTCAATTAACAAATTAATGTTAATTTTCGGTTAGTAAAACCGAACGAGGAGCTTTTACGATGTCAATTAACAAATTAATGTTAATTTTCGGTTAGTAAAACCGGACAAGCATTCTTACTAACAAAGCTCTGCCTCCTTTTATGATGTCAATTAACAAATTTCGTTAATTTTTGGTTAGTAAAACTGGACAAGGAGCAGTCCAAGAACAATAGTTAATTTTCGGTTAGTAAAACCGGACGAGGAGCAGTCCATGAACAGTCACATAATTTTCAGTTAATAAAACCAGACGAGGAGCAGTCCAAGAACAGTCACTTATTAATTTTCGATTAGTAAAACCAGACGAGGAGCAGTCCAAGAACAGTCACTTAAGTTTGAAGGGGTGGACACCAGGACAGAAAGATGGCTTTTATTGCTGTTAACTATTTAACATTACTATTATTTAGCTTTGCTATTGTATACCTACTGTATAGTACAGAATTTTCTCTTTTAAAAAGTATCGAAATGGATAAAAGGAAGGGCACTTTTGATGATAAAACAGGAAATGAAAAAAGAAGAGGTTAGTGATTATGCTACAGCAAAAAATGGATGTGATTGAGCGACATAAAAGCATACTTTGTTAAAATTTTTTAAATAAGGATATCTTTACAAAATTATTTGCCTATTATATTGCTATGCTATCAATATTATTTATTTTCTTTTGTATTACCTGATTTCTTTCTTTAAAATAAAACTTGTGAAAAAAAATCCAAATTATTTATTTTCTTTTGTTTATTATCTGATTTCTTTATTTAAAATAAAACTTGTGAAAAAAATTTGTTTTTTTATCTTTTGCTGTCATATTCTGCTAATAAACAAATAGAAAACTTGTTAAAAATTTCTCATTTGTTCATTAACTTAGCTTATTAGTTCTATCTGGAACTAATTTATTGATTCAATAAAGTTGCAATTCTTAATCGCAAATCGGACTATCCACTCAATTCTCGACCCAGAATTGGCAACCAGGCGGCTCTCAACTTTCGCTTTCGATTTGGCGGTTGGTTTGATGATGGTATGAGACGCAATTCCTTGTAAGTTATTAATTTAGATGATGAACAACGATGTAAAATATGAAAGTAAATATTTCTTAAACAGTTAGTGTTAATTTAGTATTGTGGTTATTCATCATGAAGTTTGCTAATGGCTGGAATCTCACAAAGCAAGAACCAATTACCATATTTTACATATAGTTTATACTTCGAATAGTGCAAATTCAATTAGTGTGAGAAATTTGTGGAACCAATTATTTGCACTAATCGAGGCCTACCTGTATTTATCAATCAAGAGAGTTATTAATATTTGTTAATACAGAATGAATTTATGAATAAATAAAACCTGAAATCGTTTTATTTTGAATTTTAGCTCTAAGACACCTGGAGGAAGATTGGTTTATTTATATCCAAAGAAGCCAGGAAGTGTTCCAAAATGTGGTGATTGTAAGCAAAAACTAAGAGGAGTAAGTGATTAAATATTATTATATATATATAATAAGGTATAAATATTTTAATTTTGAATATTTACATTATTCAATAATGTTTCAAGTATATCACTTCCATTTTAATTCTCTTTTGATATCTTGAAGCATGAGTTAATAAAACATTTTATAAATACAAAATAAAGATATTTTGTTTAACACAAATATTATGCAACTTTTTTAAGTATCGATATTAAAATTTAGAGTACCTTATATTTGAATTTTGAAAAAAAATAATATTTCTAAAATACTTTTTTAATGGAAGTTCCACAGTTTATTATTTCAAGAAATATATATACAGTCAAACCTCTAAGCCGCCCCTCTATAAACTGCCACCCTCGTTATATGCCTGATGAAAGCCTATAACAAATCTCCTCCTTTATGTTAAAACATGGAGTTCCCTCTATAAACCGCCACCTCACTAATTGCCAACTGCCACTCATTTCTGGAGGCAAAACCATTTCATTAGAAAAATCAGTTGTTTAAACCGCCAAAACAATCGAATGGCTAGGTCAACCAACTCAACCGCCACTCATTTCTGGAGACAAAACCATTTCATTAGTAGACAAAACAGTTGTTTAAACCACCAAAACAATTGAATAGCAAGGTCAACACAACATAAATAAACATTAGAGAAGATGGCAATTAAATAATTTATCTGTTAACATTTATTAGACTAATCTTGCCTGTGACTACACATCCCTGTTTTCAAAATGAGCTATTCCAAAACTTTGAATGGATTTTTACAAAATAACTGTTTAAAATTAGAGAAGACTGGAGAGCCATAATCTCGACTTTGCGAAAGAAGAAGAACAGTTTAAACTTTTTTTTTTAAATCAACGGTTGTGAGTATCATTGCTGTTTCTTAGAAAAATGTCAAAAATGACATTAGATGTTCATGAAACGATTTTAATTTGTGAATATAAAAATAAAAATCCTTCTGCTACTCAGCAAATAACTTTTAATTAAGTGAAACAATGCCATTCTAGTCTATATATGTTTCTCACGTTACCATAAACCCTCCATAAACTGCCACCCCCTTTACCACCAGAGAGGACCTTCAAACCAATGGTGGCGGCTTAGAGGTTTGTACTGTCCGACCAGCTTAGGCATGACTATCGACGCAAGATAACTGAAGTTGAATATTATTGTAATGTCAAATGCTAAATGATTAGTTTCAATGTTGGAAATAGTATATTTAATAGAACTTAATATAATAATAATTCAATAATTTCCACCCATCATTATACCACTGACTGTCCTTTTCATGTTTGGACTCATCCACCTTAGCTAGGTACGGCTTTTGTGGACAGAAAATATATATATATATATCATGTATTTAACATTAATGAAATATAATAATTTAATAGTTCTGAAACAGTTATAACATCCCACCCCAGATGCTGGATGGTTGTTATGTCGAGTCCAACCCCTCCCCGCAGACTGAAAATCTGTGTTGTTGAAGCTGGACAATTGCGTGAAAATGTATGTCAACATTAGTTAACCAATCCAAAAACATCCAAAATTGATCCATTAGTAAACTTTATTCACAAAGTAAAGACAAAGAAAGAAAAAAACTTATAATAACTGACATAAATTTAGTTTAACAGTCCTTCCAACAATACTTTTTAAAATTCGTCACAACCATTGACGAAACACTGCTTGTTACAAGAAAGGTTCCGACGTTGACCACAGTACTCCAACTTCTCCATCAGACTCCAACACCTCTACTGTACACTTTAATACACTAAACAATTTACATACTATTTGTTTTTGAATACACAATATTAATGTCAAATCAAACAAATAATATTTCACAGTATTAATGATAAATAATAATTAATAATAATAATCCAAATACAAACAAACTGAAACATATTAAATTCGACCAATGTCACAAACATCATTATCCAGTCTTTGGTAAATACCTGTTCAACATGGCATCGGCCCAACTTCTCCATTACAAGTATGATTATTACTTTCAAAATTAATTTTCTTAGAAAAAACACAATATTTGCACCTCCATCCCTTACACAGTAACTATAAAACTTAAATGATGTGCACTTCAAATGCAGATGCTCAATTTCACCTACTACTAATGTAAAAATGATGATGTATGTATTTCTTATTGCATAATTATCACTTGTAGTATACACATTACATAATTTATAGATTTTCTTCTGATTAATTTATATATTTAATTTTGAAATATAGTTTTTAATAATAGAAGATATAATGTTAATTGGTTTCGATTTTGCAGTCGATTATAAAATATGTTTTCTAGTTTAAATAATGTAATAGAAAACTAATTATTATGTAAATATATACAGCAGGGCTGTCCAGTTATAATGAGCCCAAGGGCCGCAGCCGTGTTTAGTAGAGATATGGAGGGCCGCAGTTACAAAAAAGGGGGCGGGGCTTTAGTACTTGATTTGCTATTGTCTCAACAAACGGAATGCATAAGTATAACGTTTTTTGGAAACCAAATTTATTTCCAAATTAACAAATCTTTTTACAAAACTATATTTACCAAATTGCATCCAATAAACATGTTAACAAAAAGTTATAAAATATAAACAGTTAAAATATATAAAAGTAGTATGTATATACCTATTTAATGTGATAAATGAGGGTGGGCAGCAGCATTTATAAGGGATGGATATTTACATCTATTCCTGTTGTATACATATCACAACAATGATCACACAATCACTGAAATGGTGAGTGTTAGAAATCAAAAAATAACTAAAATACAGTCACAATTCAAAACTTTAAACTGAAATAGCTAAAACTAAAATTGACGTGACTGACAAGTGAGTCTTATAAATGTGTAATGTCATTAATAAATTGTTGATCATTAAATATTACTAATAATTAAGAACAATTAATTAGTTGAGTTAATATAATTCAATTTTAGGATTATTTTTATTAATCTCTTTAAAAAGTAATAAATAAAAGTGGGAAAAAACATTAAAAAGTAATATTATATCACAAATCGTGAAAGCCTCGCAGGCTGCACAAAATGGCTTGGCAGGCCACCTTTTGGACAGCCCTGATATACAGCAATACCTTGCATAGTCCAGTTAATTGGATCCTCTTACTGGACTTATTGAAACCAGACTGTTTGTTACGTAATCTATAGGAAAAATTATAATTAGTTCCAAGAAATTTTTCATTTGCTCTTATGTTTTTTAAATCATATATTCTTACATCGGTAATTATTTCTTTATGTATTAAACATTAAAATCTTATATAAAGATTTATAATAGACAAAAAGGGCAGAAAGTGAGTCTGAGGCCATAAAGATGAACAATAGATAAAGAGCCACCCGACAGGTGAACACATTCACTTCACTTTCTGCCCTTTTTGTCTGAGGCCATAAAGATGAACAATAGATAAAGAGCCACCCGACAGGTGAACACATTCACTTTCACCAAGTCGGCAGCTCGGCACCATTCCAAACACCGAGCGACTTTCTGCTTAAAGGCGTATTCCCACTTGAACTACGCTGCACAGTCTGATGAGTTGCAAAATCCGATATGCTCGGTATTCATTCTCATTCAATGATTCAGTTAAGTGTTTGCAGTAAACAAATTGACAACATTGCACTTGAGAGACAAGCACTATAACAAATATTGCTAAGATAAATTTGGCAACACAAGCCACTGCCTGTTTCTCTCAGCTCCTCAAATACTGGCTATTCGAGTCATATATAGATAGTAAGTAGCAAGCACACTTTCATTTCATATTTATTCTAAAAAAATAATAAATTTTAATTTGTTTTAACAATTACAATCCGGACTATCCGAGATATTGCTGTATATGTTAATTTTTCAAAATTAAAACTAATGATTCAAATCTATATAATGTTTGTGCAAATAAAATATGTTAACATTTTGTAGAATAGTTAAAATTATTTCTTGAATAATTAATTATTTAACATACAAAGTCCTTCATCATATCCTTGTTTATCTGATTTTTAAGTATTTTTTTGAATATTTAAAAAATTCAATAGATGTCACATATTACTGCATGTGCCTAAACAAGGCTGCATTTCTGTTTTATCTGATTTATGTACATGAGAATATTTCATTAAAAAATATTATTATTATCTATTTATTTTTTATTAGATTACTCCAGCACGTCCTCGTAAATTGATGTCCCTTTCGAAGAGGCACAAAACTGTCACCAGAACATATGGAGGATCCAGATGTGGAAAATGTGTACGAAACAGGTATTAACTATTAAATTGAATAAAAAATGTTTTAATAAAACAACTTCAATTATTTCAGTTAATGATAACTTTTTTTTTGCCAATAATAGAATTATTCGAGCTTTCCTTATTGAAGAACAAAAGATAGTTGTGAAGGTCTTGAAAGCTCAAGAAGCTGCAGCAAAACAGCAGAAAAAAGCATAAATTTGTATGAATTGACTATTAAAGTTACACATCTAGTGTTAAGATTTTTTTAATGAATACCATTCAGTATTTTCATATACATGTAATTGCACTATTAAGTTTCCTTCCTTAAGTCTGTATTTTCTTTATTAGGAAAGTACAAAATAAGTTAAATTATTTAATTTAATAAAAAATTGAATAATTATAACTGAAAATTCAATCAACATAAAAATGCCAGTTAACAATACGTAAAATGATTTCTAATCGTTTATCACTTATTAATGGCAGTTTTTAAAAATGGGAAAACTGTGGCGTTATACATAATAGTTTTTAATCTCGCTTGTTAATATATTTCAAACAGTGGGGCATATGAAAAATATTTAAAATTGGGATCATTCTATAAAAAGTAAATCTTTTCATTTTTTCCGAGTCTACTATTATGCTTTGAAATGAATATAAAGGTGTAGGATTAAAAGTTGTGCAGTAGCATGATTTTCCTGTTTAATTTTCATAAATATCAAATACCGTGTTAACAATTGCGGCTATCTTTTTTTTTTTTTTGAAGTTTGAATGTATGCCATTTCTAAATAAAGTTGCAGAATTAATTTTATGTAAAGGTCATATTCGGTTGTAGGATTCCTAATTTCATAAAAAAAAAAAAGAATACGAAGGAAACTTAAACTTATCTTTCTCATTAAAAACGAAATACTTTCATATAAATTATCGTCTGTTTTACACGAAAGCATGATCATCTGATACATCCACTTCACTACACTCATTAAGAAAGTTGCTATTAAATTTTGTGAAGCTTTCTTGTTTTTTTTTTATGAGAAAGCATGAAGAATATATTTTATCTGATAGCTGCATGTTGATTCCTGAGTAAACAACAATCATTATGGTTGAAGAATAGGGTTTAACGGGCCGATCTCAGACTCCTGAAAAATTGAAGGTATTGATCCGAAACCCTGTAATCCTGGTTAGTATAAAAATACTATACCAACCAGGATTACCGGGTATGTATTGTTTAATAGCTTTTCAGTGATGATGTATTATTCCTATTGTGGAACTTGAGGAGGGTGCTGACAGGCGTTTGGCCTATTTGCGGTGTGGCGCGGAGAAGGTAATGAGTAGTCTGCTAATGGACACAGAGACTACATTCGTTAAAGAATGACTTCCTTTATTAGAAAGAGATTGCCATCACAAACTGGAGGGTGCTGACAGGCGTTTGGCCTATTTGCGGTGTGTGGCGCGGAGAAGGTAATGAGTAGTCTGCTAATGGACACAGACTACATTCGTTAAAGAATGACTTCCTTTATTAGAAAGAGATTGCCATCACAAACTGTTGTGACCAATGATGATCAAATTGAGAGAGATACCTGGAATACAATGCTTTTCGGTTGGCAAACTACGGCTCGCGATCCACATGCGGCTCTTTCGGTACATACATGTGGCCAGTGGCGTAACTACAATGGTGCAAGTGGTGCCATCGCACCAGGGCCCAAATTGGAAAGGGGCCCAGTTCTAAGAAGGATGCAAAAGTAATAATTAAGATTAGTAGAGACAAGTTTGTCTCAATCTACTATTTAAATAGGGCAGGCGCTCATTTGCCAGATTGCAGATTGCATAATATAGAACGTCGGAAGAACGCTATGTTTTGAATAAGTTAATTAAATATATCTGAAAATATTTTGAAGGAGTTGAACCATGTTAATGATAGATAAATATCGTTCAGGATCATCTGGCAGTCAAATGTTGCTGAATTATTTTATGACTGTTTATTATTGCCGGCAATTAAGGGGAAGACCTTTTCTAGTGACATTTGACCATCCTCTTAACACGTTGTTCTTGCATTACTTTAGTTATCCGTTGCTGCATATCGTTGTTTTTACATTTCTAAAAAGTATAAAGTATATGATTTACTTTAAGGTAAGCGATTTCCATTTAATGATGGATGTATCAACTTTATACATCTGTTATTATTTGTATTTTAGCTTTCTTTTCGTTGTGAATGAAAAATATTAATAGGACTGATTTTCCACAAAGAAACAATCGAAATAGGATAGATAAAGTTAGGAAAAAAAAACTCATATGTGCGATATAAATTACTATTAATTTATTACTTAATAAATAATTATCCATGGATAAAAAAAAGTTTTAAGTAGCAGTGCAAAAAGAAAAATACGTGCAGAAAATGAAGAAAAACTTAAAAAACTGCCGAAATTAACGTCATTTTTTACAAAATCAAGTGATGATCGTAAATCAGAAGCCAGTACTTCCACTTCAATATCTACCGACGTCATTGATACTATGAAGTACACTCTTCAAACAAAATTTTTTGCATCCGAGAAGTTAGTTGCAGATGAATTTATGCAAATTATTAAAGAAGCAAATATAGATCAGGAGGAATGTGCTTAAGTAAATTCTGAGAATATTAGTAAATTTTAGGAAAAGAATATCCCACAGATAAAGCAAACTTTTCATCAAATTTAAATATTGAACAAAAGAACTTTATTTTAAAATTTTGGCCTTGTCAACCATATATTTCATTTTCCGAAAGATCAAAATGGAGTGAATAAGAATCGTGGGTTCAATGTTATTTTTTATGAAAAATGAAATAAATCAGGCATGAAAATTAAACGGCACTGGTTATGCTATTCTCCTACATTAAATAAATGTTATTGTGAACCTTGTTGGTTATTTAATAATAATATTTCTCAAAATGTTTGGATGGATGGCTATTCTGATTGGCGTCTCAACTGATAGTGACGTTACGCGATCTTTGGTTGTAACTATCCGCTTCAAAAAATAAATCGCAGAATTATTTCCTTTGCAATAGGTTTTAATTTCATATCAAGTACATAGTTTTTAATACTTTTTTATAGTTGTAAATAATTTCAGTAATGTACTGGTGACAATCACCGGATAAAAATATAGATCTAGCGATCGTCCGTTAACGAGATTACCGTATTTGATAAAATGGCTTCTTACTCGAACGCGAGAAATAACGTGAGAGGAAAGTGCAAAGAGGAAAGTTTATTTTTCTATTATTCAAGTAATGAATTATTGTAAATTATATAATATATAAATGTAGATATAAATGTGAAAAAAAGCATCCACAGCTAACAGATCAGACGACAACGTCACACCGGCAGCGGAGTGGTACGTTTTTAGCACTTCGCCGGTTAATGACGTCTTTTCTGACGTCACTATCAGTTGAGATTAAGACCGAGTATAGGTATTTTTGATCCAGTTCTACAAGAATTATTAAGAAAACCTAAAAAGACAAATATATAAGTCCCAAAATACAAAACGAACTGATTCAAATCCTATCTGATTCAGTTCAAAAAAATATATTTTCCGAAATAGAAAATGCTGTATTTTTCTCCATCATTGTGGATACAACTCAGGATGTATCAAAAGTGGATCAATTAAGTTTAGTCATTAGATATACACAAATAAAAACTTCAGATGAAGAAAAACTTGAGAGTATTGAAGTAAAAGAGGCATTTTTAGGTTTTATGGAAGTTATTGATCAAAGATCAGAAGACTTAGTCGATTTAATAATTAAAAGTCTTGAGAACAGAGGATTCAATTTGTCAAAACACCGTGGACAAGCATATGATGGTGCAGCTAATATGTCTGCCATTTATAATGGAGTTAAAGCGCGGATTTTGAAAAAAATATCCTCTTGCAAAATATGTTCATTGTGCAAATCATAATTTGAATTTGGTACTAAATGACTCTCTAAAAAATGTTGTTACTATGGAATCTTTTTTTAACTTTTTAGAACAATTATATATATTTTTTGGACAGTATCAAAAGATGGAAAATTTTATCTGAAATGGGAAGCTCTAAAACGATTATGTCCAACACGTTGATCGTCCAGAAATGATTGCTTATTAACAATCAAATACAAAAGATGTCGATATTATGAAAGCTCTTTCAAAAATTAATATTTTCCTATTTATACTAGGATATTCATAATGCTTATAACTTTCTGTAATTTTAAATTTGCATTTATATGCTTATAGATTAACTACAGTAATTAAACTTAATAAGGAAAACAGAATTTACAAAA
>AYEL01075786.1:0-25815 GCA_000484575.1 Olivierus martensii
TATTTAAATTATTTTTATTCTTTTTGTGCCAATAAATATTATTTAAATATTTGGAAATATTTTCTGAGATAGTTTGAATATATTAAAAATGCAGTTTCATTTAAACTTCTAGTTTTGCTGTTTTCATTATTTTTATGTTATATAAATAATGTATACCTGTGCATTATGAGCAAACAGTACAGTTAATGATTAGAAAGAATTGTGAGTTGTAATTGAAAGATTGACACATTTTTATTACAATTGTTTTTGCCCCTTCAATTATAGCAATTTCTGAAAATGTAAGGCTATGATCGTATTGAATTTAACGTCGATTTTACCTGTAACAATTTTTTTATACGCTTATAAAACTATTTCTTCCATAAAAATTACGCGAAAACCGTTTCAATTAATCCAAAAATTTCCTACATCAAATGCTGATGATCTAATAACAGTAGCCAGTGTGGCTCAGACCCCATGACAAAATGGCGACTGCACGGAGAACTGGTGTTAATTTCCGCCTACTCTGAGAGAGCACAACATCAAAGGCGGCTTGGCGATTACTACTACTCGTTAAGACTCTACTCTGCCTAATCTGTGGTCTAGTCAATCCGTTCCGTGATTTTGCTGTCCATAAACGGGCCGTTGCTAGGATATCGGCTATACGGATCCGTTTTGCTGGACGAAATCGTATAATGGAAACCGCACCTAAATCTTAGCGATTATTTAAAAATTCTTAGGCTTAGGATATGTTTAGGTTAGGTTTAGTTTAGATTAAGTTATATCCTTTCTACACTGGCATTAGTTAATACAGATTACAGTTAAACCGGTTTAACTTAAAAGTGCATGACAAAAAATTGATTCCTTGGCTGCCGGCCCATATTGTTACGATGGCACTGGCCCTTCTGGCATTTGCCAGAATGCCCTTATGGTCAATCCGCCTGATTATTTCTATGGCATAGGTCCACGCTGGAGGTAGTTCCATTGCTGGTCTATCATTTAAGATTTTCTCATTCTTCTGCTTCCTCACTATTTCTATCATCTCTGTTGTTAAGCCCTGCATCTTCATGTTGAAGGGCTTTATGATCTTCACATTGTCTCCATTTATGTGCAAGTCATTAGCATATATCTCTATTGATGGAGCTGTAGTCAGCTTCCCTTTGGCTATGTCTATTTTTTTTTAAAGCCATCAACATGAAAACGCAGGCCTTAACAACAGAGATGATAGAAATAGTGAAGAGACAGAAAAATAAGAAAATCTTAAATGATAGAGTGGCTATGGAGCTGCCTCCAGAGTGGACCTATGCCATAAACACAGTAAACAAACAAAGACATAAGTCATAATTTAAAGTAATAAATTTTAATCTTATTTTAACATTTTATATGTATTTTATTTTTATGTTTATTCTATTTTAAATGTATACCTCATGAAATGCTATACTATGCACACATGTGACCTGTATATACATATATATATATATATTATTTTATTTTAATGGTTATTTGTCTTATGAACATGTAACAATAGCAACACACTGTTATTCTATTTTACTTTTTTAAAATTTTAAATTTGTTCGAATCTCTATGTAGTCTGAGGATGGTATAGATTATCAAAAATGTTAGCTACTTCAAAATAAAATTAAAATTAATCTCAACTGTGAAGAGTGCTATTTTTAGTGATAATCTTATGAGTATAAGCAGTAAATAGAACAATATATCATTATCTTATTATTTCCAACTTATTATTTAATACACAATTATATGAAAATTCTTAAAATAAAAAATTACCAAATCTTCATTAATTTATAAATGATATATAATAAATAAATTTCAACTAACCAGGTTTTTCACATTCATTTTGGCATTCTTCAAATGATTTAAAATTATTATCATTTCCTTGACAACCACTGAAAATAAATTGTTCACACATCTGGCTGCTTTCATTAAAGAAATATCTTATTAGAGAATTTTCACAGTTTCCAATGATCAATGGTTGGCTACATTTAGCTAAAATAAAAAATTGATAAAAATATATTTAAGTAAGTTTTATAAATAAATAATCCATACTAAAGAAGAAATCTTAAGCACTAAGCAGAAATAAAACCTTTATTTCACAAAGAAACTTTTTTGACTATTCATAACTAGTCTACATCAGGTAATGTTAACAGCTATACAGAGAGTAGGGATATTTCTCCAGGTTGTTTGTTTACATAGGTCAGAGAACGCAGATGGTCAGTGACATGATTTAAATTATAGCCCTGCACAAGACAGAGAATCTATTCTAGTTGCTTACATATAAAATGCTACATTAAACAAATTATTTGTCAAAAATGTAAGACTACATATGGATGCATTAAGGTAACAAATTATTAGTCCAAAAATGTAAAAATAAAAAAAAAAACGCAATAATAATAATAATAATAATAATAATAATAATAATAATAATAATATTTCTCAATACCTGACACACACAACATCCAGGATGCATTCACCCAAAAAATTAGCAAATACACAGAACTTTCAAAAGAAATTAAGCATCTTTGGGGAATGCAAAAGGTAGTCACAGTATCCATCATTATTTCTTCAACAGCAGTAATCCTACACAAAAGCCTCAAAACACTAGATCTACATTCCAAGACATGCGTAACACTTCAAAAAGCATCACTACTCAATACATGCAACATAGTAAGGTTTCTCACAACACAGACAGTTAGTTACTCATATCTCACAATTAAACATCACAAGTAGCTATGTCTTGACTTATGTGTCCGGACATCAGCACTTTGCCCCAGAGATACTCCATGCCCATATTGATATACTATAATAATAATAATAATAATAATAACTCCTCCTGAATCCTGCTCAGCTGCCTCAAAGTGGTGGAGGGGTGTACGTGGGAGGAATAGGCAATGCAAGTCAGAAATTTTATTTCTTGTAGGGGGTAACCCTGGGCTAGAAGGCTATTCCACTATGCTCAACTAAATACTAGCAGAGTCCTCACCTCAGTGGTGTTTTTCTGGTATGCAATGATACGAAGCAGAAAACGAAAGCACACTGGCTAGGACGTCGCCCGGGTTAACAAGGTCCGTGTCTGTGAGTTAGGGGCAAAGGCTCACATTCAGAAAGTTTACTACAATCTCCCTTGGCCACTGGTGGCGAAAGCAGCACCAATCCAAGCCTGGCTACTGCAATACAAATATCCACAATAGGGAACGGAACACCACATCAGAGCTTACCCAGCCAAAGTGTTTCCGTGGAAACTCAGACAGAGACCATCAAGGCTGGAAAACCATGCCAATGCATGAAATGGACAACTGACATGAATGAATTCATCGTGCCTACATACTACACAATTACAAAATTAGAAACTAACATTACAGGGTACAGAAGGGAACTCTATGACAAATTCACTAGCAGATACCCAAACATCACAGTTACAGAACAATGTATAGCAGATCAAAGAAGAACCATCATCCACAGAAACCTCATACCACACAGTACATTAGAAAGCATTAAAACTCAGGTAACACAACAAATATCACAACATGAAACCAATTCAAATGCACAAATAGAACATGAAGTGGAACAGATACCAGATATAACATCCACTGACGACAACATACTGCCCATTAACAACACTGACACAGACCTAATAAATAAACTCACTGACACACTCCAGGAAACATTAACCAAATTCACAGGTACAGATCCTACATCTTTTTTTACATGGATAACATTAAACTGTATCCCTCAATACAAACACAATTACAACAGCTGCTACAAATCACGCACACATTTTCAAAAGACATATGCATGAAGTTTGGCCTTGACAAATGAAAACACTCTCCACATAGAAAAGGGAGTCCGTTGGTCTAAACAAATGCAAAACAATCCACATAGAAAAGGGAGTCCTAAAAGAAAGCTTCACTTTTGAAAATGGTGACACTATCGAATCCATGGAAGAGGGTGAAGTGTACAAGTATTTGGGATTCCAGCAAGCCCAAGACAACACAATATTCACAAAAAACGAAAAGACATTCTACAGAAACATAAACACTAAAGACCTTATACAAACACAAAACAGAGAAATACAGCAATCACTCACTAGCTTCTAGTCTGCCCTGTGGGCAGTACCAGTTACACACAACCAGAGAGCCTGCTGGATCGCAGAAGAGGAGACCATGCACATTAGATGTACCAGAAATGCCCCATACCACCATTACTACTGAAGAATTCACAAACACAATTAGATACACACACAAGTGGAAAGCCCTTGGTGTAGATGGTATCCAGAATTTTTGTAATGACCATCTTAAAGATCTTCATGACTTACTGACCAAACATCCAGGGCCGCCCTTATGCACAGGCTGAGCAGGCTCCTGCCTGTAGCGCCAAATTGATAAAGGTGGCAAAATGATGATTTTCATTTATTTTACTATTTTCTGTTTTCATTTCATTTACTTTAATTATACATTATCACTGCATCTAGAGCAACCAATAAAAATAAAATGACATATGAAGAAGAGGTGCTTTTTGAATAAGGCGCATGAATCAAGAGTGGAGTGACATCTTTTGTGGCACCATGTGTTGTCCGCAGCACTCATCTATAGTACATTCATACCTGTTAGATGTCAAATGTCTCTATGTAAAGCCAAATGTAATGTATTTCAATACCTGTAGCTGTAATGGTCCAAAATAGATTGCATTTTTTTAGACAAAATAAATATTTTTTCCACATGGAAAATTTAAGTTTGTTTTTTGCGTCTTTGATAAGAAACAATTCTTCTTAACGTCCTATACTTTATTTCACGTAAGAAAATAGAGATGGCACTTGAGAGCTGAGAGCTGAGCATTTTTACATGCATTAAATACATAATTTACATTCATGAAACCAAAATTTTTCAATACTAAATATTTTTATCTGTAAAAATGTACAATAACTGAATATTACAAATTACAAAGTTGAAATAAAAAACATGGTTAAATATAATTTAATTTTGTCAATTTTATTTCATAACTGACAAACTGACAGGTTTTTTCGCAAATGGCAGAATTTATAACCATATCTAAACCAACGCTATTTTCTTACGTGAAATGAAATATAGTAAGGGTGCCAAAAAAATCGCCTGTAGCGCCGAAATGTCTAGTGGCGGCCCTGCAAACATCTCACACATCTCATTCACAAATCGAAAGACATACCTTCCTTTCTTACGCATGGCATCACTTTCATGAAACTCAAGAGCATAAAAACCAGAAATTCATCACAATACAGACCAAACACATGTTTACCAACACTATACAAAATTTTAACATCGTATCACCAACAAAATATACGCACACATCAAAGAAAACAATATTCTCACAGAACAACAGAAAGGCTGTCGTAGAAGTCACATGGGATGCAAAAAGCAGCTGATCATCGACACAACAATACTAAAACTGCAAAGTCACAGTTTAGAATAACAAGTAATAATTCTAATTATAAAGCTAAACCTAACGGCTAGCGACTCTGCAAATTCCAGAGTTCGGCCCGCTCAATCCAAGTTAACTTCCTCACAACCGTAGGTAATCCCAGTTTACCCACGGGACGGTTCTAACGACTCTGCAATCCAGAGTTCGGCCTGAGCTCAGGTCTTTAACTAATTCAAACTTAAATCTAATTAAATACTAAACAATCTAACACAATGAAATGTCTAACTGACGAAACAAAACCGGAAATTGGAACTTAAATTAGAAATGCCGATTAAGTGTTACACTAGAACAAAAACAACGATGTTAGAACTTACACTAATAAATTAAAAAATTCTTAAAACAAATTAGAGATGACAAGTTAGATAACGAAAAATATAAAATTTATTAGACTCAAAAACACTAAATATAAATTTATTAGACTCAAAAACACTTACAAAAGTGTTAATTAGCTTTAAATAAAAAATATGAAATTTATTAGACTCACAAACACTTACAAAAGTTATAAAATTTATTAGACTCAAACACTTACAAAAGTGTTAATAAATGCTTTTTGGCTAATTAAAAGCAACAATCAAATAATCAACAGAACCTGTTTAACTCAAATATCAACAATCAATTATTCACAAAAAGAGAACCTTAAATACTACGAAATTCTACTACTTCCACCTCTGATGCAAACTTCAAATAATCGTCAATCTCTACAAGAAACTCAATTGTCACTTTCACCAATTCTATGTCTGAAAATTCAGCACCTCAATTGGATGTTCGGATGCGTCCTCTTTTATACTCGACTGACGAACACTTCCGCACTCGCTCATTTACATACATTTTATACTCGAGTGACGAACACTTCCGCACTCGCTCATTTACATACTAACTTGTCGATTGCGTCGTTCTTTTATACTTGAGTGACGAACACTTCCGCACTCGCTCATTTACATACTTATACGTAAAGAGTGATGAACATTTCCGCATTCGCTCATTTACATACTTATACGTAACATGTTCATAGTACTCCGCATTCGCTCATTTACATACTTATACGTAACAAGTTCAAAGTTATGCCGCACTCGCTCATTTACATACTTATACGTAACAAGTTCAAAGTTATCTGTTTACAGAGTATTTCATTTATGTCATTATCTTTACAATTAATTTATCGCACTTGCTCATTTACATACTTATACGTAACAAGTTCAAAGTTATTAATTTACAGAGTAATTCATTCATGTCATTATCTTTACAATTAATTAGACTCACTCACTCATTTACATACTTATACGTAACAAGTTCAAAGTTATTAGTTACTTCGCTCATTTGCATACTTATACGTAACAAGTTCAAAGTTATTAGTCATTTGCTCATTTACATACTTATACGTAACAAGTTCAAAGTTATTAGTTCACTAGAGTAATTCATTCATGTCATTATCTTTACAATTAATTTATATATCAAAAGGAGTAATTCATTTATGTAAACTTGTTTAAAGTTGTTAGTTTACAGAGTATTTCATTTATGTCATTATCTTTTAAAGTTATCAGTTTACAGAGTAATTCATTCATGTCATTATCTTTACAATTCAAAGTTTTCTAGTTTACAGAGTAATTCATTCATGTCATTATCTTTACAATTAATTTAGGTAATTCATTCATGTCATTATCTTTACAATTAATTTATATATCGAACAGATAACCTGATACGGATCATTCTTATTTTCACATATCAGTTTCAGTGGTAAAAATTATGTATAATAAAGATGACATCAATTAAAGGATAGCTCTTCCGGAGACGGTTCCGACTCCATATCGCATGATTGCCAACTACGACGAAGAAGGTGGAAATAAGTTAACTTTTAAACTCAAATATAATACGTTAGAATATAGGTTAACAAACGACACTTGTAGGAAATGCCACATAGCACCTGAAACGATTCAACACATTACATCTGGTTGCAAGCTGCTTGCATAAACAGATTACCTGCACAGACACAACTAAGTAGCAAACATAATACACCAAAAGCTTGCAACCAAACACAAATTAATAAACTCACTTACACCATACTACAAATACATATCAGACACAATCCTAGAAAACTGAATACACAAGATGTATTACGACAGAACAATCCTAACAGACAAAACCATATACAACAACAGACGGAGACATCACTCTCATACACAAGCAAAACTAAGTTACCTACATTATAGACATCTCAATACCAGACACACACAACATCCAGGATGCATTCACCCAAAAAATTAGCAAATACACAGAACTCACAAGAAATTAAGCATCTCTAGGGAATACAAAAGGTAATCACAGTAACCATCATTCTCTCCTCCACACGAGTAATCCTCACATACTACACAAAAGCCTCAAAACATTAGATCTACATCCCAAGACATATGTAACACTACAAAAAGAATCTCTAATCAATACATGCAACATAGTAAGAAAGTTTCTCAGCACTGATACAGACAGTTGTGAGGAAGTTAACTTTGACCTGTCCTATGTTTTATTTTGTTATGTACTCTATTATTTAGCATTATTTTCTTATAATCTAACATATTTAAAAGTTAACTTACTTTCCACGTTCTCCGTCTCCGTCATTAGCAATCACGTGATATGGAATCGGAATCGTCCTCTGGAAGAGCTGTCCCGGGTAATGATGTCATCCTCTAATTTAACTAAATTTACCACTGATCCGATATGTGAATATAAGAATGATCCATATCGATATTTTGTTCGATATAGAAATGAATTGTAAAGATGACACAAATGAATTACTCTGTAAGCTAATAACTTTACACTTGTTACATATAAGTATGTAAATGAAGCAGCACGGGACTGTAAGTTACCCGGTATAAAAGCCAATGAAGTGTTGTATCAAACATAGAGTTGGCTAGCGACATTTGAGTTCTTGTAAGGATTGACGATTATTTGAAGTTTGTATCGGTGGTGGAGGTATTAGTATTTCAGTAGCATTTAAGGTTTATTTCTTGTGGAGTTTGGATATTTGAATTGGATAAGTTTTGTTGTTTATTATCGATTGTTACTTTATTATAGTTCCAATAAAGCATTTATTAACAAATAAATCCAAATATACTAGCCAAAATCTAGCCCTTGAATTACAACAGAATATTAATGATTGGAAATCATTTGAACTAAAGTTAGTGCCATCTGGTAATTATAAAAATAAATTATTTTACTAAATCTATGAGTGGTGCCATCTATTAATTAATAATTGAACATTATAAATTAATAATTGAACTCGAATTTTTAATTAATTTATCTGAAGAAGGCGCCACTCATAGAGATAGTAAAATTATCCCGGTTTAAAAAATTAGCAGATGTAGCCCGGTCAGGTGTGGATCTGTCGGCTAGAGTCCAATCTAAAAGGTATCATTGTCATGAACTATATTTTCCATTATAAAAAATAAAAATGCGATAAGAAGTGCTAATGTGTGTTAAATTTTTCATTTCTGTATATATTATTACTATTAATATTATTATATTACTGTATATGATTTCTTGCTTGTACCTGTTATTTTAAAAGTATAATTAAACAATATTCTGACTTAAAAAAATGGTTTGTGAGAAGTAACTTTTTGGGTCCAGAACGAATTAATCCAGTTTACATTATTTCCTATGGAAAAAAATGATCCAATATTCAGAAAATTCAATATTCAGAACACACTCAAGAACCAATTAATTCCGAATGTAGAGATTCTACTGTACATAAATCATTTACACACCTATTAAAACAAACACAATCAACCAACTATACTGAAAATACATATGTTACCATACGTTAAATATTGGGCGTTTGTAAAATTACATATAAACTGAAATTCTAGTGTTTGCATTTAATTTTAGTGACCCCAGCATTTCATTTCATGACCCCAAATGGGGTCACGACTATGGGGTGTCTTCTCAAACCATGGGTATTCTCAAACTATGTATACAGTGTCTTCTCAAACTATGGGTCACGACCCATAGTTTGAGAAGCACTGATCTAGGGGAATTAAAATCTGTCGATACATTGGATACTGAGAAAGTAAATTCTGTGTGGCTGCAAAAGATTACAATAAATAAAAATAAAGTAACTTTTAAATTGGACACTGGGGCTCAGTGAATATAATTCCAGAATGCAAAATAATAAAATGGAAAAACAAGCTAATAATTAAGAGAAGTAAACAACCTGTGCTTGACTGCAGCAATAATGTGGTTCTAATTCTAGATGAATGTATTTTAATATGTGAAACAAAGAAGTTTGAAAAGAAATTTAAATTTTTGGTGACAATGTTAGCTTCATGCCCCATTTTAGGCCTTCAAGCCTGCAAAGAGTTAACATTAATCAAGCGACTAAATCAAATAAAAGAACTAAATAGCTGTAGTTCCACAGAAACACCTGAACAAGTTATAAATGAATTTGCTGATGTGTTTACTGGAATTGGATGAATTAAACATGCTGTAAAAATTAAGTTAAAAGATAACTGCATTCCCCATGTAGCAGCACCATGTAAAATACCACTCTCACTTCACAATAAAGTTAAAAAGGAGCTTCAATGCATAGTTGAAACAGGAATAATCTGTAAAGTTGAAGAACTTACTGAGTGGGTCAGTAATATGATAGTGATAAATACACCAAAAAAGCTACACATCTGTCTTGATCCTAGGCCATTAAATAATGGAATACAGAGACCACGCTATCCTATACCAACAGCAGATAATCTCATAACTAAACTTCAAGGTTGTAAGATATTTACGATTTTGGATGCTAAAAATGGATTTTGGCAACTTCCATTAGACAAAGAGTCGTCTTATTTAACTTCATTCACTACACCTTGGGGAAGATATCAATTTTTGGTGTTACCATTTGGACTGAATAATGCTCCTGAAGAATTCCAACGTGCTATGGATGAAAGTTTTGAAGAAGATTCCAAAGTCAGTCCTTATTTTGATGATATAACTTTAGGTTCATCATCAATTGAAAAACATTGTCAGTTATTTTGCCGAACTCTTACTTGGGCCAGAAAGGCAAATTTAAAATTTAACATAAATAAAACCCAGCTTTCTTTATCCTCGGTGGATTATTTGGGTCATGTCATATCTGATAAGGGTACAGAACCAAACCCGAAGAAAGTAAAAGTAATTAATGAATTTGCTGTACCTAAATGTTGAGAAGATTTACAAAGATTTCTGGATATGGTCACGTATTTAGCCAAGTTTACTCCCAACCTGTCATTCTCTATGTCAATTGTTGAAACAAGATACAGAATAGTTGTGGGATGAAAACGCACAATGAGATTTTGAGTTAATAAAGAGAGTGATGGTGCAAGCTCCATGTTTGCAATACTTTGATGAAAATAAAGCTGTAACTATATCAGTAGATGCCAGTTGCAATGGATTGGGAGCAGTGCTACTTCAAGACAATAAGCCAGTTGCATATGGATCTGCCTCGCTTACTGAAACACAGCAACATTATGCTCAAATAGAAAAGGAGCTATTAGCAGTAGTCTATGGACTTGAACACTAATTATTATACATTGGAAGACAAGTAGTGCAGACTGATTATAAGCCCTTATTAAGATTAAGCAAAAAGCATTATGACACAATATCTCCTCGACTTCAACATATGCTTCTAAGACTTAATAAATATAACGTAAATCTTGAATATATCCCAGGCAAGCAACTATTAATTGCTGACGCACTATCCAGAGCACAGTCACTCGGGGATAAGTTTGAAGATGAAGTAGAACAAGAGACAAGTATCAAATTATGTCTTCTAACACATGTCACACCTGCTAATGGAAGGAGTATTTTGCATCTCGAACGATGCAGAATTGCAGGATGTTTTGCATCATATTGAAAATGGCTGGCCAGATAAACGAATTCCAAATTTAATTGAAAAAAATTCCTATATAAAAAGGGAGGGATTCTATGCTGGACCCACAAACATACCTTGAGAGAGAATCTTGACTTGGTTTTTCTTCTTTTCTTTCTTCAAATTTTAAATGTAGATTATCCAGGAACCAGAGCGATAGCAGCACAAGAATGTAGCAGGTAAGTGAGGAAGGACAAGATGAGAGAGAGTGTGTTGTTAGCTTAGTTCAGCTGCCTGTTTGGCTGTCTCTCCCTGGGTTTTTCTCCTGGTCTACCCAATCACATCAGCGGAGAGAGAGTTTCGAATTCACTTCTTACCTTATTTGGTCAAGCAGTACTTCCTCTCTTCCACTGGGATTGGCAGGTGGACCTTTCTGACATGCTATTTTACTATATTGTTTTTCCCAGGTTCCTTAGACCTATACATTGCAGCTGTTTGTAATTTGATCCTTATTTCCTCTCTCCAGGCATTGTTTATGGGTTTGTTTGACAAGTTCTAACATTCTTCTCTCTCCCCCTAACCTAAAGGGTCATTTAAAGTTAATGTTTTCCCATTAAATTCATTAGTTTTTTACAGCTAAAACATGATTATTAAATTTAACAAGTCTTTAAAAAAATAATATTGATAAATTGCTATTAAAAAAAATTAAAAGTAATTGATACCATAAAATAAATTCAAATTACATAGTTATTCATCAATGAAAAACCTAATGTAAAACTGCTCTTTATGGCAAATAAACATTAACACACTAAAACACTACGAAGCAGTCCTAAAAAGTTCCAAAAGATTTTATTTAAAGTAACGTTTTCGGCAATCACTTGCCATCTTCAACTCACAAAACTACATTCTAAACGCTTAACTGTTATTTGTTGTTCTTATAAGTTTAGAATGTAGTTTTGTGAGTTGAAAATGGAAAGTGATTGCCGAAAACGTTACTCCAAATAAAATCTTTTGAAACTTTTTAGGACTGCTTCATAGTGCTTTAGTGTGTTAATGTTTAGGTATTCATCATTATACAATATTTGATAATAATATATTTAAACTAATCATTACAATAATAATAAAAGGTTGCACAAAATAAGTAGAAAACTAGACAATAATTGAAAAATTTTAAAGCTTGCTCTGCTTGATGAAGAAACAGTTCTAGGAAGGTTGACAGTCGTTCAGTAATTGGATCTTTGGTTTAGCTTGTCTGCAGTCAGAGTCCTGGCTGTGTATATTTATTGCTATAGTATAGCATTTAACAGATTGATTTCTTAAACTTGTAGAAATAAATTAAACTGTAGAAAAATTATTTGATCCGGGATTCACAATAAAAATAATTACAGTTGACAATCAAAAATCCAGCAATCAATATTCTGGTTCCACCAGTTTTCTGGCATGTCAGAGCACATTTTTAAATTTACCATGTTGGCACGCCATTGTCTTCTGGAGGAGCCGTTTATGTTTTGACGACCCTGTACTCCAGAATCAGATGTTTGGTCATGCTTGCAATTAGGGTTGCTAGATTGGCTTTTTTGATGCCAAATGGACTCTTTTTGGCATTTTTTAGGCATGGTTGGCATTAGAAATTTTTTTTAACATTTTGGCATTTTTTGCTTATTGGCATTATATAAAATCTTTTAACATTTTTTCCAGGGTATAGTAATGAATGAAAACTCTATAGAACTATTTTATTTAGTTGAATTAACATTCTGTAGAACTAGTCTTTTATTTAGTCGGCCTAGGAAATATTAGAACGTCAGACAACCGTTAGGTCTTTCTCGTTTTGACTAAGAAATTCTAATATTTCCAGAATTCGGGTTTGTCTTGTAACATATGCAATTTTACTTTTTTGATTGACCAATACCATAGTTCACTGAAAGAATTTAAACTTGATACGAGTCTAGCAGAAAATAAGAGAATAACTTTAATCTAATGACCGAATTTAAATAGCCAGTCAAATTAGTAAATTAGAAATTACGAGTATTTCCAAATTATAACAATTAAAATACTGTAATCCGTATTAGTAGTAACTTTTTTTAAAGAATATATGCATTGAAATTTTACAAAAAGAGAGCAAAGTATTAAATGAAGGTGTTTTCATATAACACTTTATATATATACATATTTTTTATAACACTTTATAATTTTATCAGAAACAATTCAAGAAAAGAAAAAAGAAATCATTCGAAGAAACCAAAATTTCTTTGTTTAAAAATAAAGAACTTTCTGATATCAGCAGTAAAACATCTGTAAAACAATATGTCATATATTACTGTTATTTGAAAAAAAATTGAATCTATCCATGAAATTTAATGGTCGACAAAATAACACTTTTGATTTTATAATGTACTTGTTTTCTAAACCAGTAATAAAACTCCTTAAAACTGTGGGCGCAACCGCCGCGAAAAACGCGACAGCCCGCAGGAAGGTCGGAAGAGTAAAGTATACCCGAACCCTTAGTAATAATCGCATCGGATGGGCGGAAGGCATGACGACCAGCCGCCCAACTTGAAAAAGGGCGAGAATCTCCCCCGGTTCGATCACCGATGTAGCCCACTGTCCGCGCCAGACTGGTGGGCCACCATGGAGACGATATCGACCGACGCCGTGCAATGGCCAGGCTCCTAGCGCCTTGCCATGGCCGAATATCGCTCGGATCAACTCCCCGAAGTTTTATGATTCCCTAGGAAGCAAGCTTCCCCGGCCTCTAGTAGAACCCAAGGCCACCTTTCGGGTGGGCACCGGAACGGTTTCTATCCCTTCACCATTCATCCTTCGGACCGGTACAATGCCTTGGGATTGGGACCCTTATAGAGGACTCGTACATCACGCAGGGCATACGTCGAACCAATTCTTAATCCCGGATCCGCAGGAACTCGGACGGTCGAGTGTCGAACTACAGAGCATCCATCAGCAAGGGATGGGTGCAGCCATGCTCTACCGACCCTATACGAATTTATTCAATAAGAGCAGCTAACTGGAAGCCAGGCTCGGGCCTTTCCCGGGCCGACCAGTTTTTTTTTTTATATATATATATTTTACGTCCCCTTTCCAATCAGGGAGATTACTAAGGGGACGGGGCCAGTTCCAACCACGGGCTGCACCCACACCCGTGGAGGGGGGCCGGATGGTGAAGGACGGGGATCACCGGGCCGGGCCCAGCACCCCGAAAAAATCCGGGACCAGACCCGGGACGCGAACCCGGGTCCTCCAGCGTGGTACGCCAACGCGTTACCACTCGGCCATCCGGCCTCCAATTCCCCGGGCCGACCAGTTGTTGCCGTCAACCGAAATCTGAGGGCGATTATCCGGCTAGGACTTCCCACGGCTTGTCTACTCAAGGCACCACTCCCTTTCGACTCACCGTAGACACACCAGCGTCTGCACACGCCGAGCCTTCGTGTGGGGTCGTCTTCGCCAGAATTTCGCCAAGCATTTGACAACCTCTTAGTTTCTCCCTGTCACTATGGACGTATCGGCCCGGATATACAGATACAGGCATAGTGACAGCCGGTAAGCCCTCTCGCCACGTCAAGGCGGGTGGCCTGTGCCAGCAATTCCGCATACAATCTTTCACTCGAAGACTGCACCAAGATTGCATCCGAATACATACAGTAGGCACTCCCAATATTTATTCTTTTCATCCCAGTTCAAAAGAATGCCATCTTTTGAACTTGGCAATCCTGGTCAGCCAGATTGTGGAGGACGGAAATACCGGAATAAATATTTCTAAAGGGTGAGACCAGAAAATCCATCACGGGTCCTCTATAGTTGAAAGGCGAAGCATTTCCACACAGCTGATCCGACTGATGGAAAGCTGCGTAAAGACATTTTTTTAAAAATATCAAATTTTCTATAAAATTTTACATAACATAAGTGCAATTGTTTAAGATCCGAAAAAACAAATATATTAGTATTAAAAAATTCTCTCATACCATCTGAAAATATTAAATCTGTCTTAAGTAAAATTTTGTAAGCAGATTCAAATATTAATGAACTTTTCTTAAATTTACTGCTCAATTCATAATTTAACTATCAATGACATGACTAAAATTTGCATTGAAAACAATCTTACTTTTTGTACTGCTGTGGCTGGTAATCAAACTGGAAGCATTTGCATATCTATAACTGAAAATCAAGAAAAATTATGTTTGCATTTGAGTTTTGTTCACATTCAACAGGGATTAGAATATTTGAAATTCTTGCAATTAAAGAAATATATTCTTATATTGGACCTATAGCCGTTGTTATCTATTGTAATTTCCTATATTGTTTATTCTACCATTTGATGGCATTATAAATTTCTTATAGTAGTCATAATTGTTATTAGTAAGCAAATAAGTCAACATTGAGATAGAAAGATTATCTGTGAACCAAGTCTATCTTGGAGGAATCCTTGAAATAATTTTCATATTTCAAGGAACCCTCTGCATATTTATTTATATTTCAGAATATGTTAGAGTCATCAATAAGGTGTAAATATAATAATCCAATAATAATTGTCAATGTTCTACTGATTAGAGCAGAGTTTTCCAACCGGAGTCCACAAGAAAAATATTGTATTTCAGAGGTCAATAATATGAGCTAGGCGGCCGGATGGCCGAGTGGTAACGCGTTGGCGTTCCACGCAGGAGGACCCGGGTCTGGTCCCGGATTTTTTCGGGGTACTGGGCCCGGCCAGTGATCCCCGTCCTTCACCATCCGGCCCCCCTCCACGGGTGTGGGTGCAGCCCGTGGTTTTAACTTGGCATAGCATTTAAAATCATATGACGCTTATATTAATTTTCATAATTTTTACGGAACACTTATTGACCTTCTGCGGGACATAGTTTGGGAAACGCTGGATTAGAGAATGATTTTTTCAATGGATATATTTTGGCCAATTTAGCATATTCATCTATGATTCCCTCTCTCCAAAAAAATTCAACTCTAATGTGAGTCAGACATCTTCAGCAACATGAACGTGTAGCACGAGAATGACGAAATCATGGCGTCATTTCGAGTCGTCACTAGTGTGTTCCTCACGTCCAAACGTGAGTTAAGGAAAGGTTCTATATTGACGTCATTCGTTCGCTTCTACACGTCGAAAATGGTAAATTCGACGCTTAGGCAGGAAGATTCATGTTGAAGATTAACTATGTTTATAGTGACTAAACGATTAAATATAATGCCATATCTTTTAGTATGCACGTTCCTTAGATCTTGTATCTATGATGTGATTATTAAATTTTGTGTTAAAAATCATAATTTGAAGACCTACTTTTATATTTTTATGCGTGATTTCTGGATACCTTACATTGAGTGAAAACGCTTTATTTCATTTTTATTTAATCTAAATATTTTTTCTAGTTACTATCGAATTGATTTTGATAAAACAAAGCGAATCAACCAGTCACGGACCCGGATGTTCGTGTTCTGCGCAAGCGTATTAAACGAATATCATGTCATACACACGTGACGCTATCTGAAGAAGTTAAGGGAAGTAACGACTTGAAGCAGGTTTCTTCTACAAACGCACGCGTGGAACGTGAACTGAATGAAGTCATTCTTTTTCGTGTTCACGTTCGCGTCAACGTCTTGCTGAAGCTGTCTAATAAGTAAATAGAAGAAATTCCAATTTTTCCCATTTTGCATAATGTGCAAAGTTCAAAAATTGACACTTTTTTCAATCACAATCTTGTGGTTGGAAAAACCATGGATCCTTACGAACATTTTTCCTGGCTGAGAAACACTGTACTAAACAATCTCTGATAGAAGGAATCTTTGTAAAGGATTATTTCTGCCATATTTCTTTCGTAAGATCCTAGGACGAGCAAGACTTTGGGCCCCTAAAAATTCAAATCAACTATGTCTAATTTTAAAAGGCACCTTATAACTTAGTAAAATTTTAAAGGTTTCTTATATCTATCTAGCACTTTAATAAAAACCCATTTTTTCTTATTAAAAGCTTATAAAAGTTGAAAATTAATTGATAGTTTTTTGGGGCCCTAAGACGCGGCCTATTGGTAAGCCCAGCCCTGTGCACATGGAACATAACTAAAGAAGATTGATATATACAATTCTTTTACATATTAAATACCATGTCTGTTCAAATATTCTACCACATATGAATGCAAGATATTTCACAAAAATGTAAATTTTACTTAACATTTCATATAAAATTTTAAAATTTTTTATTTAAATAAATTTTATTTGCAAATATTCAAAGTTAGCATCAAATACAATTTTTATTTATTTACAAATATACTGAAATGAATGTAGATGACAATATATTTACAAACTAAAATTTGAATATACAAACATATCACAAAAATTGGAAAACAAAAAATAAAACTTATATAAGCAGCCCTCAGGCTTAAATTTGCATTATTTTTATATATATATCTATATGTAGTGTGATTTTTACTGGACTAAAGTGAGTATCACTAACAACTCCTCAAACTTTTGCAAATGACATATGTACAAATCTCATAGGATATATTCCCCTTTCAAAATGGCAGTGTTTATTATTTTGTTTCCTTTTCTTTTGAAAATAAAGTTTGCAATTTTAAAGATATTATAAAAAATTATTTTTAGATCTTTTAAATTTGTTTTATTTACATTAAAACTGATATTTCAGATATATTTTTTAAATTACATTATAAATGACTTATGTCCAAACAATGTATATATTAAAGATCAAATTAAATTCTTAATTGATTTATAAATATAAATTGCAATTATTATTATTTTCGAAACATTAAAATATCTTTTAGATAATTAATTTTCTTCATATTAATTAATATTTTGAAAAAATATTTCATATATTTTGACTTAAACTTCTTAAATTAAATTTCAAAACAGAGTAAAATCATAAAATGATTGCTGCCTTATATATATCTAATTAAATATTTTTGAACTATTTTTCTGCATCTTTTAACCAGGTTTCTGTAGTGATGACAACATGTATAATGTACAGTATAATAGTGTGTAATATACATTAGTAACATTAACTGGCATAAAGCCAAGATTTATTTCTTTTGACCATTTAGATGGTCATGTGTCAGTCTGTACTTCTTTTTCTGTTGTATCTGGTGCAGTCAATGCTCTTCCTAACGAACCGGAAGTGCGACTTATCTCCAATAATTCTCGTAACCCTCTGTTTTCTGTTACTAGTTGGGTCAGACGCTCTTGTTCGTAAGCATAGTTTCCCTCATCTATTTCTATGGCTTGCTTGATAATTGTTGCCATTTCGCAAATTCTGTCTGCTTGTTCTTGCAATTCCTAATTCAAAACAAATCGTTTGTTTAAACAATAGCAATTAATTGTCAGCAATTCTTTAAAAAAATTTTTCAAATCTACCTTATAATTATCTAGCTCTCCCCATGCACGATCTGCCGATGTGGACTGTACGAGTCGAGTCACCTGTTGACGATATTTGCTCATGATTAATTCCAACACAGACTGATATTCCTCCAACATGTTTCGCAATTCGCGATTTTCTTGCTGAAGTTCTCTGATGTGCCGATTTTCTTGTTGAATGTTTAAAATAAGAGAAGAACGAGGTCGTTGCTGAATAGATGTATTTAATTCTGCCAAATCTTCATTATACTTTAAAAAAAAATTATAAATATTAAAAATTATTATTTAAAATTTAATTAGTCATATATGTTGAAAAAAAACTTTATACTTACTTCATTCATGCTCTCCATTGTTTTGTTAAGTGACTGAGCTTGAGCGATGATGGTATCCGCAGTGTTGTCATGATCTCGTAAGCGAGTCACTAAGCGTTTGGCATCATTTAGAATTTGGTGTACAGTTAGAGACATATTTTTTCTATAAATAAAAATAAGAATTCTCAAAAAGATATTTACTTAAAACATTCTAAACAACACATGAAAAACATTGCCAGATAGTTAACATTAATTAAACTAATTGAATATGTTATACTTAATGATACTATACAATTAAAAAGTTAATTAAATGGGACAATTGTGACTTAGAATAAATAACTGTTGACTTTGAAAAATTTGACTACCTGGCAATGTCAATCATGTGAAATCTTCTTATTCTCAAAAGGAGATTTGACCAACACATGAAGGTATCACAAGTTGATTGCTCTCCTTATCTTGTTGGCTGAATGGAATCTTAAATATGAAATTTTTTAGAGCAATATTAAAATAAAATAAATTAAAATAATTAAGTTATTAATTATTAATATTTTTGATAAATTAAAAATTTCTATTGATATTTACATATTTTATTAAGTCAAAAGTGTGCACAATGTTAGGCACAAAAGAAAACATTTTAATGTAACTTAGTTTTTCTGTCTAGATGTTTTTGATTTAGAGTTTAAGGATATCTATTAAATATATTTTAGTTACATCATCAAAATCAATTGTATAAATATATACTTTTGAATAAGAATATATAAACTCAATGTTTGAGTTTCATCATATCATCATCAGAATTTAAAAAATAATTTAAATCAGTTATTGACAAGAGACTATTTAGTTATATTTCATTTTATATAGAGTTAAAATGCTATTTATTGAGATTTATAAAGAAAATAGATTACAAATTATATTAGATATAAAAATTATTATTGAAATTATTCATGATGATCCTTTAGATCAGGGGTGGGCAAAAGCAGGCCCACGAATTTTAGGGAGTCGGAGTTGGATTTTTAAACTGCCCGCAGTCAGGAGTCAGAGTCGAATCATTTGCCATTCGACTCTGCAACCCTTATTTTCAGGGATATAATTTAGCAGGTGGAGTTGGATCTTTAAACTGCCCGGAGTCAGGAGTCGGAGTCGAATCATTTGCCATTCGACTCTGCAACCCTTATTTTCAGGGATATAATTTAGCAATTCCAATAAACAAGATACTTTTGTTGAAATTTCAAAGGGAGACTGATGACATTAGGGTTGCATCGATAAGCAAATTGATCGATTACCAATTATTTATATATATATATATATATATATACACACACAACAAACTTCAAGGGAATTATAATCCAAATAAATCCAAACAACTTGCCAAATTCTTTTTAATTGAAATTATGATAGCACGTGATATTTATTACATTATTAAATCTAAGAAAAGTTTGTCAATTTTGTAAAGAATTTTTAATGTAAGTGATTGTGTCATCGTTTATAGGTTTATTCTGTGCGGTGACTAAAGTTGTTTCTATATTTTAATTTATTGAGAATGCCATTTCATGAATAAGTTCCTGTATATGGAAACTGTGTCAACAGATGACGCCATTTTCCACTCACTTATTTAGAAGAAAGTGGCGTCATCTATTGACAAAAAAACAGATGTTTGTAGTTAAAATAGGCAAAAATTTAATTAAGATTTTTTATCACCTATAGTAAAATTATTAGCGAACGCCATCGATGTCTTTTAAATTATATATTATGAAAACAATTTATTAGAAATTTGAAAATCTTTCACGAGAGTCTTATTGTTTTATATAGTTACCTATATAATGAAAATTTTAAGTAGTAAAATTATTAGCGAATGCCATCGTTGTCTTTTAAATTATATATTATGAAAACAATTTATTAGAAATTTGAAGAAAATCTTTCACGAGAGTCTTATTGTTTTATATAGTTACCTATATAATGAAAATTTTAAAACAAAACATTGATTTTTATAGTGGTAATCAATTAGAATATGAATGGTGCTAGTTGTCACTTTGTACTAATATTATAATCTTTATTATTGAACTCCATGACATATGTTTCTGAAACATATAAGCCAGCAACAGCGTTGCACAATTTAAACGTTACTATGTGTTACATTTCATAAACAAAATAAGTATGATGTGCTATGGAATAATGATGGCAAAAATTTTTCCATCTTCACTACATAGCGTTGAATAATCTATAAGACTTATATGGTTTTGGCACCAAATAAAATCTAATTTGTCTCCAGTTAAACATAAAAATGTATCATTTGTAGGATCACAACGTGTTATCCCAATCCCGACTGATTTTCCTTTTCCTTGATTCGAGATTGAAAAAAGTAAATTTCCCTGGACCCAGGATTTTTAATATGTTGTTTACCTATGGGTATTATATTTGTTTATATTAAAAATACATGTCATATTTCTTTTTATTATTTTTGATAGTGCACTAATAAAAAATAGCATAAGATTGGGAAAATTAAAAATCAAATTATTAATTAATTAATTAATTAAGCATTTACGTTTGCATTGAAAAACCTTCAAAATATTTCAATTCAACAAAATATTTAATGCTTAACAAACAATATGGCGGATAACAGCAATATTTTTATTTAGAAAAATCAGAAAAATTCTAGAAATTTTATTAACTTAAAAAATATAGAAAAAAATCAACTTTAGAATATTGGATAACAATATTAAGTACTAATTTTATATAAAAGAAAGAAATGTGAGACCTGGGAATTGAGGTCATATATGGTGTATCTGTTCTCACCTACGACGCTCCTCGACCGCATTCCGACGATTAGGGATAAATTGGAGATGAATCGAGGAATTTGTTTAAGGAAAAGCGATTCGGGAAAGACAATTACGAAGATATACGATCGCATGTTGTATGGTATTTCGATCAGCTCGTGAACTTCGTCTTCAATAACAATAAATCGCTTGAGAATGTTCAGGTGTCCGCCGAATAGACGCGAATCCGACACCTGGCTCGGCGAATGCTCTGAGAAGTAAACATCTTTGCGCTCTCCCCAGGAGAAAGGTGAGAGAGGAGTCACGGATATTTAAGAGCCTGCGCCGCCCTCGATCGGCGCTTGGTCCACTCTATGCTTATGTTACCCGTCCATCGTTTGTGCTAAATCTATCACTATGATTTAAGTCAACCTCCGTTGATCGACAATCTGTTCGCTAGTTCTGAAGTCATCCGTTCTTAACATTTCTCCATTTTTCTTACCCTGTGTATTTTGTTCATTATATATCCAAGCTGCCTTAATCTCCAGGCCTGTCCATCGTTTGTGCTAAATCTATCACTGTGATTTAAGTCAACCTCCGCTTGATCGACAATCTGTTCGCTAGTTCTGAAGTCATCCATTCTTAACATTTCTACATTTTTCTTACCCTGTGTATTTTGTTCATTATATATCCAAGCTGCCTTAATCTCCAGGCCGTTTCGATTTACTCAGAATCCTCCGGTCGAATGTACGAGATCTTTCCACGCCTTAGGAAGGTGATAAGTCCGTGCCAGTCTTCTCTCCAGAGCTGAGCAAAAAAAGAAGATTGTGGAAGCAATGATCCGTCAGCTGAATCCACGAGTGATTTGAAAATCTTCATTAGTATATCTAGGACTAAAGACTATTGATTTCATTTGAACTAAAGACTGTTTATGTCCGCATCTGTCAATTCTGTAACAGGTACTTCTCTTTAATCATGAGATGAAATCTCAAAGATTTCTCTGTAAACAATAAAGGAAGTTGTTTTTGTTGTACGTAGTCTCTATTTTATCCGCCGACCCTCATTATCCATCCTTACACACGCCTCACACCGCTCTTTAGGCCAACGTCTATCAATTTCGTTCTCGAGCTCTACAGAAAATAAAAGAAAGCATAGATCCAATTGCATTGCCCTACACGAAACGTCGTTCCCAGTATCGTAAACCTCAAAAACAAAAAGGTATTACATATCACGGGCGAAGAATTGTGCTTGTGCAGGTGTCCAGGGCTACGCGGTTGATCCCAACTGCAAAAATAATAAACAATAGTCAGGAATGTATTGAAGCTTTGGAATTTCGGGTGAGATATCATGTTTTATCCCGGGTTCGGATATATTATAAGGGGGATTGGCCACCCAGCTACACTGCACCAATAGGGAATCGGATCCTACGTACGAGAAGAAAATGTTCCACTTTGAGGCATCAAATAACAACGAAGATAATGCACCATTAGAAGAAGGCCCCCAGAAGCTACTGACCTATCAACGAATATAAATATATCCACGTACGGATGAAGATCACATTAAGAACTTTGAACTGTATAGGCAATTTAGTGTTGTGCTGTAGAAGTTGTGTGAAATCTAGATCTGTCAAGAACCTTCTATTTTATAAGATATTTATCCTCCCTATTTGAGTTATGATATAATTTCTCTCACTCAAGAATAAAGATTCAAGGTATTAACCATACGAGTTGTTTGTCATTGTATCCTTGAGCACTTCTCAATTCTTACCCACAACTATACCCCACACATCATCATTCGCTAGGCAAACCTGCCTGTTTATCAGCATCATTCATACCGATATCAACTGGTCTCAGATTCTGACGATATACACGCAAGGCTAAGGCCTGTGAAATTATATCGCCCGCTACGTCCCACATTAGTACAATGATAAATATCGGATGTAATAACAGAAAAAAGATATTCTATTCTGTTGGGAAATGTCCGATCCGATTAAAATATTAAATATGGAAACTTTTTAACTATCAATATTATCAATAGTGATAGATATTCTATAGTATCTATCAGACTTCTGTTGTGTGTCATGTAAATATCAACCTATTTAAATTAAATTTGCTTACATAATTAGAATCCGGTAAAAGATTATGTGATAAAAAACTGATCAAAATCTATTCGTAATTGTTTAATAATTGAATCGATATGAATGATGCATATTCAGTGCTGGGTAATATAGTGAGACTAACATGCATATTTACGAATTTATACTTCGAGAGATATACACAGGGCCGCCGAGAGAAATTTTCGGGCCCATGACAAGTCTGTGTTCCGGGCTCCACTTAAAAAAGTGCATCATTTTGGTTTAATAAAAAGAACCATATAAAACATTAAGCATTTATTTTAAAAAGGCAAACAATAAATTCAAAATTTCTATGTTGCAAAAATAAAGTTTATTTTGGTACGACTGCTATAGGTGCCCTGTCGGCAGCCTGTGAACTATCGGACACGTTATGTGACACTTCAGGCCAGACGGTCGGGCCCTTTTCGATGCCGAGCCCGTGACAAAAGTCATGGATTCACTCCCTCTCGGCGGCCCTGGATATACAGAACAAATTCTTCGCGAATGTTAAGGGGCAGACGTCTATTTATTTGTATAAATTGACGTATTATCTAATAAAATTAAATCAGGATAAATCGCTGTAATCTTTATTCTATACAATCAATATGACAGATAACTGTTAAATATATATTAAAATAAAAACGAGGGGCAGACGTCTGTTTATTTGTATAAATTGATGTATTATCTAATAAAATTAAATCAGGATAAATCGCTGAAATCTTTATTCTATACAATCAATATGACAGATAACTGTTAAATATATATTAAAATAAAAGCATCATAATTTAATAAAAATAAAAATTTAGTTACATCTCAATGGTAGAAGCATGATGTGTTTGCATCACCGTCGATGGATATTGGTACTGTATTAGGGAAAAAGACAGTTGAAATCCGATAGTATGTAATATCTCTCATAGGATTACCCAAAATTATGAAAATTCATCATAAGAATCTTTCCATTATTTTGTCTTAAATATCAATTGCACATATATTTTAAATATGTCACGCTATTTATATCTTTAACACTTTAAAATCAACAATTACGATGGAAAAGATCAAAGATCTAAACAAGAGATGAGCAATATATGCTCCGTCTAGGTTTCCACTTCGGCCCAAAACTAATTTCAAAAAACAGAAATAAAACATCAATATTATTAAATATTTGTTATATAGTACTTATAAGAATTTTTAAGGTAGTTGCTTAGATTCTGGTGCATTAACAAGATGGCGACGTAAAGTATAATATTATTTTTGATAAATAAACAATATATATATAAATATACATATAGGGCCTATAATACAACACGTATAACATAACTAACATATAAATAAATTCGGAAAAAATTAAAACTATTATAAAACTCTAGGAGATAATTGAATTGATTAACTGAATCTCTGATAAGAAATCTGCCTTCCACTTGAAAATCTCGTATTGATTCAAATATTACATCGATATACTTTTAGTGTGATTATGGTCCAACTTGCTGATCTTCATTTCTCCACCATCTTAAACAATGTCATAGAATGCACATCATGGGCATATTATAATCTACTAGCATATAGAATTAGTATAATTTTTTTATACATTTCATTCTTGAAAAATGATGCTTTTATTTGTATATATATCTATTATTTTTATATTTTCATACTTATAAATTTTTATTGTGTTGAATACTGTTGTATATCAGTATTAAAATTTATTTCTATTGAAAACAAATCATCATTATCCGTATGTATGTTATTCAAGTATTTATTTAAACAAAAGTGTAGGTCAATAAAATTAAATCGAGATAAATTTTTGTAATATTTATTTGGATTAATCAATAGTATAAATGAAAACTAATTGTAGTTTACAGTAAAATATCATAATACACAAAATAATTTTAACCTCGGTTGTAAAAATAATTTTCATTTTGCTAAATATAAAATTCTCTTATATATTTTTATAAAGTTAAAATCTTCCCCAATTGATATATA
>AYEL01075787.1:0-41933 GCA_000484575.1 Olivierus martensii
AGATTTGATTTTGCCTTTTAATGGCGAACGAACAGTGACACACACTTGCCGATTTATTGTCTATATGAACTGTAGAGTCGCGGACAGACTTTTTTCTTCTAATGGAATTCAAAACTGCAATATCACAACACTTGCAGGTGTCAAGTAATATATAACACAAACAAACAATAGAAACAGATTTTGTTTGCAGAATTTAAAATAATAATCGTCTAGAAATCATCTTTAAGAAACTAAAAGCTAGTGAAATGTTGCATGTCTATTTTTAATTAATTAAATAATTTGTTTTCATTACTATATGTTAATTATCATTTAGTTAAATATATTTTTATATGGTTATAATTTTATTAATTTTAATAATGATATTATCGAATTTGAATTGATTGTGATAAAAAAATAATGATTAACAACTAAGCTAACGAATCACGTGATGCAATGACAAACTGTTTTACAGAGCTCTATTTTGTCGTTCACATAATCAGGAGTTGTTAACCAAGACATTTTTTTTCTTACAGCCACTCGTCATTAACTAAGTATGTCATTATCCGAGGCAGTCGCTAACCAAGGTACCATTGTATTTATTAATTTACAGAAAAGATTGAATCATTTCATATCATATCAATTAATGGTTAGAACCTTGAGAACCCAATTTTAATAATTTTTGGTAAATTTTTTATCTATTGCATATATGAAAACAGCATATTTTCAAATTTTGGAGGTTTTAGATTTTAAGAAATTGGCTCCAGATCTAGAAATGGAAAATGCTAAAAATTCAAATAGTATATTTATTAGTGTATTAGTAATTAATATTTTAAAATATATTTATAATCACTAGTTTTTCCAAAACTAATGATTATAAAGAATACATTACAATTTATTTTGAGCTCTTATTTCATCTAATGTAAAATTCAATGAATTTTGATTAAAAATTTTAAATATTAAAATTTTTCATTTTTGAAATACTTTAATTAAAACATAACTTCAATAATATAATTACATTTTCTATTTAATTTCATTATTACATTATTAAAACATTCATTTCTTCTAATAAAATTTGTACTTTATACTTATTTTCAGTAAATACATAAATTTTATCTTTACTATCTCCTTCTTTCACAAATTAAATGCTTTGCTTATTCAATAAATATTCCATCCAAAAAGCAAGTATCCATATACCAATTTTTCAAAAATTAAATTATCATTTAATTATAATGTATTAAGATATAAAACATGAATAAAATGTGAGTTTAGTACCATATGAAATCCTATTATAAATGAAAATTTATTAAAAATAACAACTGAAACATTATAGATTTTAAAGTATCACTTTTCAATAAAATTGTCAATTTATTTTTAATTAATGAGTCACCATATCTTTAAAGAATGCTTTTCATTATAGTATTATTATGTAAATATTTAAATTTATAATATATTTTAAGCAAGATCATGTAACATACCTCTTTAAATGCAAAACTCCACTTTTTTATTATTCGGTCAATATCTCTTTCTTCTGTTTGGAATTTTGAAATCACATCTTTGGCTGATTTACTATAATAATGATCTGATTCTTTCAAAATAAAATCTTCTAATTCTCTAAATAAATCTATTAGAGAAAAATATATAAACTGTATATAAATAACTGATATATATAAAATCTTCAAACATAATATTTTCTGAATATATACCTTTCTGATCGTACATTTTTCACAATCCACTTATTAACATATTTTTCCGTTCAAAAAAAATAAATAAATAAATAAAATAAAAAATACTGCGTGCAGAAAATTTGCATTCAATAAAAGCCAGCCGTCTAAAAACTTTCCAACTACCGGAATAAATAAATAAAATAAAAAATATTGCGTGCAGAAAATTTGCATTCAATAAAAGCCAGCCGTCTAAAAACTTTCCAACTACCAGCATTAAAACTTTCCAAGCACTAAATTTATTTTGGATTTGCCTAATACATCAGCATTTGACAATTAAAGTTCAATCATTGACTTTCAATGCAAAAACAATACCTAAAGAAATGACGGCTAAACATTTTTTCTTATGAAATAAGTATTTTTTAAACAATTTTTAAATGGCAAATATGGATAAATTGTTTTATATATTTATATATTATTATGTGAATTGGATACAAATGAATTTTTGCAATTGCTTGTTTCTAATTTCATTATAAAGTTGCTATAATATATTTATGCATTATTTTATAATGGAAGAAAAAAAATTTCAATAGTGCACCTTGATGATTCAATTATACCTATCATGTTGTTGTACTAATATTGAGTGTAAGATAATTAAAAAATCTTAAAAAATTAATGTGAAAAATAGATCTTTACAAATGTTTATACGAGTTAATTTTTTAAATCTAAATTTTGATAAACTTTGATTATTATAATCCTTGCTTTTTAACGAAAATTTAGCCTCCACTGTATGATATGTAAGTAAAAACGGACTATGAAACAATTTAATAAACAAAAACTGAATATTTCTAAAGATAAAACATTAGAGTTTTATTTAAAAAATGCAGTTTAAGTCTCGAAATCTTAGAAAAGATACCAGATAGATATAAAGAAAATTAAGGTACCATCTATTTTGATGCGATATACTGCATTTTTCATTTTTGTTATAATGATAATTCAAAGCAACATAAATATAAAGAAAATTAAGATATCATCTATTTTGATGCGATATACTGCATTTTTCATTTTTGTTATAATGATAATTCAAAGCAGATTTAATTTTTCTTGATAAAACTGTTTGGAAAACATTGAGTTAAACGATAGTATTTAAATTTTAAGTTATTCACCACCAGGCGCAAAATTGTCACTCTGCATGCAAGTTGTAATATGAGGTTTAACATTGAGCTTCGCTACTGTAGGCCCTATGTATTATATTGTGAATTTATCGTGTATTTTTATATTATCCTAAATGAAGGCGTAATAATTTTATATTTATAGTAGAGTACTATATTTGATTTTTTTAAAGTTTAATTCTTACTTTTTATTTTCATCCATCACATCCTTCAAATGAGTGTTTCGAGTCTCAGATAATGGCAAGATGATGAATGCACAAGCAACAGAAATGATACCTATGATAATGAAGGGCATTCTCCAATGAAACTTTTCACTCTGGAAATACATAGATTTATATTTATTTATAAAATATGAAAATTATTATAAAAAAGAAATATTTTAGTTGACCTACAGATTCTTTTAGGAAAGGAGCAAAAATAGCTCCGATTCTTCCAATAGACATGCATGATCCAAGACCAATATTTCGAATGACAGTTGGATATGATTCAGTAGTATACACATATTGTATACAGAACAAAATACGTTGGAAGAATATGCTAAGAATTATTAAAATCACTCGTAACCAAATCATATCTAAACAAAATATTTAATAAAAACATTAATAAAAATAATTATATATTATATTTATACAACATTTATTTCAATCCTATGTTGAAAAGCAAATAACCTGCGATCAATTTATTTTTTTCGAATTGTCTATATTGAAGAAATTTACAAAGAAATAATTATTTGTTCATAGGAATAAAATAAAATGTGAATACAATAAGCATATATCTAAACGATAAAATATTGAATTAAAATAATAATATTTTTTATATATTATTTTCTTAAACTTCTCTAAAAAATATATTTTGTAATTATTAGGGTCTACATATATATACATACTATTTGGAACTGCAGTGATGAGCATAGAAAATATTCCAGCAAGTATGAGTGACATCATCATAATGGGTTTTCTTCCAAAACGACGCAAGAGAATGTGAACAGTTACTGAGCTAACACAACCAATTATTGCAAAAATCACGTACAATAAATGTATGTTTCCTCCTATTTCATCAGCGTTGAAGGATAATCCATAAAATGCAAAGGTGGTAACCATCCTATTTAAAATATATGTAAATATAATATAATGTATATGATTACTCAACAAATGAAAATAATTTGTAGCGATATCAGTAATAGATTTTTGCTTTTATCTTCAAATATTGTGAATACCATGTCATTTTGGTATAATTATTGATTATATGAAATAATTATAAATAATATACACGGTAATCAATACAGTTTTCAGTTTAGTGATAGCACACTAAATCGGCATTCAAACTTCATCATAAACAACAAAAATCTATTACGAAAATGTTCCCTTATATTAAGTTAGTAAACGGTTATAGTACAATTGTGTACAAAATTAATATTGTGTAGTACCTGGCGGCAAGTAGAGTTAGACTTTACTACGGAAGAATCCACTATGGAAAACATCCATAGTGGATTCTTCCGTGAATCCACTATGGAAAACATCCATAGTGGATTCAATCCGAAGGGTGAACAATGGTGTTCTACGGAAAGGATATAAAAGTCATAATTTTGTTTTCGGAAACTGATCACGATAGAGTAATTGTGATATAGTAGCTTATATAATTTTTAAAGTTTTCTTCTTTTACATTGGTTTGAATCTTTTAGCATGTTTTCCACTTTTAATATTTTCTTCTGTACGTTCACCGTTTTTCTCAGTGCAAAACAAAAATTGTGGTCAATTTAGTTTTGATTTTCAAATTTTTCTTTTCAAATATTATGCAAACTGTTTGACCTTTTTCGTTTTTATATTTTCTTGATATGTTGCGTTCCTTCAGTTCTTCCAGTATTGTTGGCATTGGGGGTAGATAAACTCTGCCCCTCATATATCATCACAAGAAGAAATGTTATGGCGTGAGATCAGAAGACCTGGAGGGCCATGGTATCAGAGGAACATCATCGATAACAACACATCCAATCCGGCGATATGGCAATTCTTCGTTGAGAAAGGCGCGAACAATGTGTACCAGTATGGTGGAGCCCCGTCCTTTTGAAAGATGAATGTCGCGGAGTCCGTAATTAGTTCTGGTTACAATTACAACTGCAACATACCAAGATAGATGCAATATGTCACTGTCTTCTTGATAAAAACAGCTCATATAGCTTATAGCTTTGCCAGTGAAATGGTACAGAAGACCTACACTTTCGGTGAATCCCTTCAGGCTCCAGATTTATATGGTGTAATTCAGTACCCCTAACCTCACATTATGACGATTCACTTTCCCGAAAGATGGAAAGTGGCCTCGTCACTGAATATCAACTTCTTGGCAATCTCTTTATCTTCCATAGCTTCTTGCATTCGGGTACAAAAATCTAATCGCTGCAAATAATCATCTGGAGTGAGATGTAGTAACAGTTGAACATGGTAAGGTTTGAAATACAAGCGCCACGCAAAATCTTCTACATGGTATTTTGCGGAATTTCAAGTTCATGGATTGCACGAACTGTCGTTGTTTGTGGACTGCTCACACTGCTCTGTCTCTCGCGCTCTACGTTTTCAACTGAGATACTTGGTCTCCCAGTACTTTTCCGTTTATACAGAAACCAGTATCACGAAACTGACGATACCAATGCAAAAGGCTCTAGTGACTAGGTGTATCTTTTCCGTATTCGCGTACGAATGCAGGCTGCACTTTCGTTTATTTGTTTGTTTGATGAAAAGAATTAGTAGGGCGTACTCCTAGATATAACCTTTGAAGAATGAAAAGAAATGAGAAGGGGAGGGAAAGAATAAGACAGTATAAAAGTCTTGTCAAAACAAGTGTGACAAGCCACTAGAGGAAATGAGAGGATGCAGCAACCACATCCGAGTTCCAAGAGCACACGCAACAATATATAAAAAATAAAAAAATAATTATAAATATAAAAACAAAACAAAAAAAAACAGAAATACACTGAAGATTAATTGAAGCAGTTGAAAAACAGCAGCGGCAACTTGTAGAGAACTAGTTGAAAAAGTATTCGGGAAAGTTTCAAAGCAGTACAATTTAGAAATGAATCCAATCAGGCGGGAACAGCGTCCGATGAGTGAACATCAAATTCCCAGCACAAGGTCACAACACAGTTGAAATACGGAGAAGACCACCATTGGAGCGGAACTAGTGACTGCAGATCAAAAAGTCACAAGGAGTTCAGTAGCGTTGGACAAGCCCAACAAGGTGGTGACAACAAACCCGTGCAGCACAATGAATAGATGGAGAATACTGACGGACGTGTGAACACTGATCGGACAGAAAACACTGACAGACGGTGAACACTGATCGGATGGAGAACACTGAAGTTAAAGTACACTAGCGTTGCATAGAAAACCAAGAAAGAGACCAAATTTGTAAAGTAAACTGCACAGTTGGAAGACGAAGAACGCCGAGTAGAATGTAGTTCACTAGCACAACACAAAATCACCATATGGAAGCGTGACCACAGTAATTAGTTGAAAGAAGGTGCAAGCACATTAGTGTTAGAGAAATAAGTGCATAATGAATAAAAAAGCAACCGATGAACACTTCGCATACTCTAACACAGTGGTTTCCACACTTTATGTTACTACGTCTCCCCTAAAACATAATCTAATCTTAGCGCTTCCTTATTTCATTATTTCATAAAAGCAATACACGCATTTTTCAGGGCAAAATTTTATTAATACAAAAAAGGAACAAATAAATGTAATTGACAATCATATTGAATTGTATTAACGTAATTGATAATAATTTTTAATTTATTTCTTTTTATAATAATAAGTATTAGTCGATACAGCGCCTGCTCGATGACGTCTGAAAAGAAGTTATTGTTTTTATTGGTTATTGTTGCTAGTAGTATTAGTGGCCGTTTTATAAACTATGCCTTTGCAAGTGTGTCATCTATTATATAGCATACATCTTATATTACAAAAATTACATTTTTGTCTAAGTTTTCGCGGCTCCGTTTGCACAAGTGCACGCCTCCCAGTTTGGAAATCGTTGCTCTAACACAAAAAACTCTTCTCCTGCAATGTGGCCATTTTGTAAACTGCCTATCATATGAGCGCCATGAACCGTGTGAATGCAGGGCAAGTAGCGCCACCTAAACTTGGAGAGTGTATGCATCTTTTCATGTATTTCCCATCTTAATAAAAAGTGTTATGAACCCAATGAATCATTTATGCTGCATGTATTTTATGACGATCACTTGTACAGCTGATAACGCGCTGAACAGCATTCATGATATGAATAAAATTTTTAATTTGAAATTTTACATCATATTCGCAATTATTTCCATAGTTGTAGAGTTTGTTATATTCCAGATTTTTTCTAATTAAATATTGAAGTTCATTTCATGTAATAAAGAATTACATAACTTTGATTTTTTTTACATTTACCATGCTGTATTCGTATTAGTCATAATGTGATACATTGCACTGTATTATCATATTCTAGCATATTGTTTTCAAGGAAACAATAAATTATATTTTACTTATATTACTAATTTAACTAAAAAAATTCTACTTAAAACTTACCAAAGGATGAACAAAAGAAGTGTGAGTTTAGTCCAATCTTTATTACGAAACAAATCCTTGAATGAATAGTTTTTCTTATCATCCTGAAAATTAAAAGTAACATTAGAGAATATATTTTCTCTAATAATGCATGTATAATGTGAAATTTCAAACATATAATAAAATAAGTCACATTTTGTTTGGAAATATAAAAGCTAAACAATTTATTTGCAATTTTATGTAATAGAATTTATTGTGATTCGAAGTGAAGATATGAGTGATGAATATAGTAGCTCAAAATATATTATAATATAAAAAACATAGGAGTTATAATTTTTTTATGTTCTATGATTGTGAACTGTAGAAGAATATTGTGTGTTACGTCAATAATCTTTCGAGAAAGCTGATCGTAATGAAGGTGTAGCCTCCTTCAATACGATTCTTTCTGAGTGACTATTAGGGGAACTTTTGAATATGGCGACGCACACTAGTTGATGATGTTCGAAAGGTGTTAATGGTTGTCATTAAAAATAGTTTTCTGTAATGCACTTTTTGATTGCATATATTGAAATTTTATGCACACTAGTTGATGATGTTCGAAAGGTGTTAGTGGTTGTCATTAAAAATAGTTTTCTGTAATGCACTTTTTGATTGCATATATTGAAATTTTACTCCTAGTGAGATGACTAATCTAAATTACAATTTACAGAGAATTTATAAATTCGGAAACTTGAAAATAGCAAATTAAAAAGAAGAAAATTTAATCCAATTTGAAATAAGGTTATCTCTGGTCCGTAATTAAAAAAAACATACTATCTTCACACATTGTAGGATATAAAATATATAAACTATTATCAACATAGTTTGTCAAATATGTTGTAGAACTGAGTCCATTTCGCATGGATATGTTGCCAGTGGAATATATTTCAACCTTAACCAAACAACATAGCCAAACTTCGCCTGGCGGACAAAGTCTAAATTAGGGTTGCCATCCATCCCGATATATCGGGACCGTCACCGTTATGTACAGCTCCGGCCAAAATGTTTGTCACCTCACCGGATACGTTCGGCTTCCTTACGTCCCGATATGTCGTGACCGTCACTGTTATGTACCTTCTTGTCCAGACATCCCGACCAATAAAAAGTACTTATATTAAATAAAAGTGTTCTAAATAAAAAGTAATTATATTAAATAAATTTTTTACTTGAGTCCCGATATCCCGACCAATAAAAAGTAGTTATATTAAATAAAAGTGTTCTAAATAAAAAGTAATTATATTAAATAAATTTTTACTTGATTTCTATACCCCCATCTCAGTGTGTCTCAACGAGGTCCCAGCTAGATATGGCAACCCTAGTCTAAGTTAAATTTTTCTAACGATTATTTTTGAATTAAAGCTATGATGCCACCATCTGTTGATTTAATAATTAATTAAATTTAGAATTTAGTACTAACGTCGCGCCATCTAGTAATTAATGATTATATTTTATTTCGGGAATATTAATTTAAAAATTACATTATAATAATTAATTACTAGATGGCGCGACGTTAGTAGTAAATTCTAAATTTAATTAATTATTAACTCAACAGATGGTGGCTCCATAGCTTTAATTCAAAAAGAATCGTTAGAAAAATTAATTTAGACTTTGTCCGCTAAGGGAAGTTTGGCTCTGTTAGGTTAATTTGAAATGGTTAATCCCCTGATTAGTGTTAATATGAATATTTCAATCTGTTTATTTTAGCTGATTTTAAACTAAATTACCCATTACTTATCGTTCTCACGTTCGTACGAAAATTTATTTTATACAATATGCGACGATTGTACTAGATTATAGTAATAAAGAGCACAAAATATTAATAGATATAAAGTTCTTTTATAAGATAAGGAAAAAAAAAAAAAACTGAAACCGAACAAAAATTTGCAACAAAATGCGAAACCATGGAAATGAGTGCTCTGATATCATCTATGCCAAAAAATTTTAATTTAAGAAGTCATAAAATAAAATGATGCTGAGTCAATTCCTTCAATGAATAAGGAATCATCCACAAATAATTTGTTCAACAATGGGTGAGAGTAAATCAGGTATACTACACGGAATTTCTTCCTCGTTTCTCTAAAGGAGTTTCTTAGAATAAGCTTCAAATTTCTGGAACAGAAAATATGGAGTCTTCTTCATATGAATGCGAGGCTTCATAGCAATTTTAAAGTTAGAGAGATTTTTAACCATTCTTTATTATATCACCTTCTGTATTCTACTGATTTGTCTCAACCATACTTACTTCCTTTTCCTAAAAATCAAATTAATGCTGAAAGTACGAAAAATTTCACAATAATGTAGACTTTAAAAAAATGCGAGAAAAGAAATCTTGATTTTTAGACAACATTATTTCGAAACGTGCTTTCATCACCTTAACGACAGAGCAGATAGGTATATACCCTTTAAACGATTATTTTGAAAATTATTAAAACAAAACTTCAGTCCCATATGCTGTTTCTTTTTAATGCGACAGTCCGGGGATTTATTAGTCTAACCTTATAAATTTATGATGGATAATAAAAAAAATGAAAGCAGTGGTATTGTAATTCAAATAATTATATTGCTAATTATCTAAACAGTTGAAGTATTTTATCCTAAAAATTGAAAGCAGAAATCTGCTCTGTGTTCCTGTTGTGAATCTGCGATTATCTATGCTACTTAATAAACATTTTCTTTAATAATGTATCATTTAATATTGGATTCTCTATATGCAACAAATAAAATGTAATGATTTGTCTCTTTTCTCTGTTCCGCATAGCCTCCCACATCGTTTGATTATTGAAACTATAGCATGAATATTAGTTGGCCTTGATCCTTCAGGCATCATAGGCTACCCTGGGCCAAGATCCTGGACTCCTCAGTGGATCATGCATTTTGGAATCATAACAAAATACGTATATAAATCCTTTAGTGTTTTGTGGCATTATGGCGCCGTGTGAAAATCATAGAGTACTTCACAAATACGGTGTTCTATGACTTTAAAAAAACTAGCTGACTTCACGATGATGTCATAGTGACAAAATATTTTGGTTAAATCAATATAAAAATTTAAAACTAATCCCAATGGATTCCGTATGTAATAAATTAATTATTTGAAGATATAATATTTTTGTAAGGTTTCTGGTCAACTTATTGTGCATATCTATATACTGGGTGATCATAATTAAACTGATAGTACTCAGAGCCTTCTGTAGCTCGATCTATCAGCCAGAATGCCACCAAATTTGGTAGACGGACTAATGAGACATTGGAAACATGATTCCGTGAATAAAAAAATTAGTGTCGAAAGTTACCGATAGGGGAAAATGTGGCGCTGTTGTAGTCTATGCAGCCGAGAAGTTGCATAAAACGAACGTAAAACGCCAAAATGCAAATTCACGACTACATTAAAACGTTACAATAAACAGACAAATGAATAACAAAGAAGAAATGTCAGTGGAACAAAGCATTATATTCAACAAATTCACGTCTCCGGCTAGGACATAAGGTTTTTTCAATATGATGAATATCTTTCACATAAACCACACATTGCATCCTGTAAACAACATTCTCTACAGCCAAACGTAACATGTCACCAGAAATGTTCAACATAGTCCGTAATATTTTATTCTTTAGGTTGTCAAATTCGGGACCCCACCAAGATAGATCTTGGACTTCAAATAACCCCACAGAAAAATGTCGCATGGGTTCAGATCCGGGGAGCGAGGTGGCTATGCCTCAGGAAAAAAGCGAATGATGACGCTTTCTTCTGTAAAGTGATGGCCCAACAGCTGCTGTATCGATCGACTGATGTGTGGTACTGCTCCATCGTGCGTAAAGATTATCTGATCCAAATTTTTAATCTTATCCAATAATCTGCCTTTGCTGTAGTTATGGAGTGACAAAACTAGTCAATATATCGTGCTGCTGTTGCTTGGTAACGGTACAGATATTTGGTCCTGTTGGAGTAATGCTCTCAAAAAAGAATGGTCCGATAACGAAATCTGCTGTACATCCACACCAAACGATGAGTTTTGGTGAATGCAATGGGATTTCTGGAACTGCATAGGGTTATTAGGATGCCCAAATTCGAGAATTCTGAGTGTTGACAGTCCCATTTAGGTGAAAATAGGCCTCATCTCCCCACAGAATTTTCCACGACCAAACATCATCGACCTCCATTCTGACAAGAAATTTCAGAGCAAATTACAACCGTTGATCATAATCGCTGTTTTAACTCATGCAAGTAGACTATCTTGTCTGGATAGAAGTGGAGAACTTTCCGCAAGACTTTCCATGCCGTCGAAAAACTCAAATCCAATTGTCGCTCTACTCCCCAGGCGCTACTACCACAATGGATCTCTGTGTGCCAGCAACTAGTGCAGTCGCAATTTCGGCAATTGTCTGTTCTGACACCGGTTTCCGCTCTCTACCAGGCCGAACTGCTAGGAATCCTGTTTCTTCAAACTTATGAATCATGCTTTTCAATTCATTAATTGATAGAGGGTCTTTACGTAAATTGTTACGACTTCTAAACTCACGAAGAGCGGCCACTGCATTCGATTGATGAAGATAAAACAGCTTCATAAGTAACGCGCACTGAGGTAACGTGAGACGCATGCTGAAATCGGAAGGCCCTTTGGAGTTTTTCCCTTACCTTTACTGCCCAAATTACTGGCGCTGCTGTCGACTACCTAGTCGTGAATTTGCATTTTCGCGTCTTACCTACGTGTTATGCAAATTCTCAGCTGCATAGACTACAACAGCACCACACTTCCCCCTATCAACGACTTTCGACACTAATTTTTTTCTTCACGGAATCGTGTTTCCATGTCATCATCAGTTCCTCTACGAAATTTGGTACATTCTGGCTGCTAGATCGAGCTACAGAAGACTCTGAGTACTGTCAGTTTAATTATGGTGACCCTATATATTATAAATCTGAAATGCCCGAGCGCGCGTAGGTGCACTTATAACGCAAGAAAAGCTGAATGGATTTTTATGAAAGAACTTTTATTTGGTAGGGGATTTTGGCAGGAAGATTTGAAGATACGTATTGACCATTAGAAATTGTTTTTTTTTTTTATTTTAATTCGCGTAATATTTGATAAAAGTCAAAGATGAAAGATCAAAGCTATTTGAGCAACATAATTGTGTTAAATTGACTATGTGACATGTTAGCTGGCCGATATCATTAGATTAGTATAATCGTTTCTTCGGTAACTGAGCAGTCTCATTGGCTCATAATGGCCACGTGATTGTTTCACATAGCCTCAATGATACTATTCAGTTATTAAATTAATGGCGTACATCGAGTAATATGTTGCGTATTATTTCGTTAAATTATTGAATTTCAGATTTCATATTAATAGATTTTTAAAGTTTTTTTTAAATTCTTCTCTAATTTTCTATTGATTATATCTTACATTACGTTATTTAGCCGTAATATTCTTAAATTAAACTTTGTTTAATGGCCACGTGTTATTAGCATCCATTGCTATTGGTGATATATAATCTATATATATGCATACAAATCTAAATACTGTATCTGTGGGTGTATGTTCGATTATAAGGCAAGATAGGCTGAATCGATTTTTATGAAATAACCAAAGTATTCTATAATGCCTCTTAATATTGTTAATATTATTACCACGTGCATCAATGTCCACGTGTGAAGAAACGAAATCGTAGTTGCCATATCGACGCAAGAATTTGACTTACAATAATGGAAATTTATAAATATTTTCGAATTATTTATGCAGCTATAGATTTGTTATTTAATTTATCAGCATTTTTCAACCTGTGATTATTTCATGATTTTGACTAATGTAAGTTTTTATTACATTAATTCACGTATTTCTTGATGTTCTTCGTTCCAGACTATGCATTTCACGTGTTTTCATATAAAGTTTTCGTACATCATACAGTTGTATAAATTTCTACGAAAAAGAAGGAACTCTTTAAGTAGATTAACTCCTCCTGCTAAAAGATTGCATTTAATTCGAAAAAAATGAAACATTAAAAGATTGAAGAAATCGACACAATTCCAATAGAGAAAGAGAGGTAAAGGCAGGAACATTTCAAAAGAGACATATTTCAAATGGAAAACGTGATTATATGAAAGATATTTTCAGAATACATTGAAGAAAATCCTTAATGTCATTTAAAAGGTTAATATTTAAGAAAAAGCGAAACTTAAATACAATGCCATGAACTACCCGAGCAAGGTCGGACATGGGTCTAATAGTAGTTTATAAATTTACATAAATTAAACTTTATTTATTATTATTCGAAATTTCAAATTTTGTATCCATATCTTCCGATATTACTTGAGTATATAAGGTTTCTATGAGACTGTCTATACTTAGATTTGCTCGCATAGGGCTTTTGTAATTGTTTAAGATATTGACTTTGTCTAATCTTATTTATACCTCCAACAAACTCTCGCTTTTGTTGATTTGTTGCTGATTGCTCAATTGGGAACAAAATGCATTTCTCAAGTTAATGTAAGATTTATCTCAATATTATATTTCAAATAGCCTTAGATCCTAATAAAATAAATGATATCTTGCCTTAGGGTACTATCGAGTACTCAGCTAATATGAAAATACAATTTATTCGTTTAACTGGAAAACATATTATTCATTTCTTACTAATTTCTGCTTATTAATCAAAGGTAAACGTATGAAAAATTATTTATCGATAACTTTACACTTTCAGTCAACAAGGAATTATACTCACAGTATTTATTTTAGAAGTTAAAATTTCGAGTGGTTCAGTCAAATCTGTTATATCCTTTCCATTTACTTTCATTATTTTCTTTAAAACTATTTCTGCTTCATACAATTTTCCATGAGTCCATAGCCATCTTGGGGATTCTGGAACGATTCTTTTCGGAATATATTAAAATAAACTAAAATATTTCATCATAAAACAAAAAATTAGTTTAAACAAATTGAATTACCTCCAAAATATTAGTAAAAATAGAGAAGGCAATGTACAAAAGAGTTGCAAATAATACCAATTCTTTAAGAACCATGCAATTCCTGAGAGAATGAATATTCCTACATTAAAGCCAAATGTTTGATATGCGATGACTGTTTCACGATTTCTTCGTCCAACTGTCTCTAAAACTATGGATATAATTAAAGATTTATTTATTAATTTTCGATTTAAAAACGTAAGAAATGCAAACTTGCGCACCGGTGAATATTATAATAAAGCGTGAACATTCAGAAGTACTTGAACGTTTTACCCTTGTATTTTTCTTCGAAAAATTTTAGAGTCTTTTTTACCATTGTTTATAATGGTGTAATTATTTTTTTTATATTTTAAAACGTGAACATTCAGAAGTACTTGAACGTTTTACCCTTGTATTTTTTTTCGAATAATTTTAGAGTCTTTTTTACCATTGTTTATAATGGTGTAATTATTTTTTTATATTTTAATTAGTTTGAACACCATTTGCTGATCACAGTATATTAGATAGAGTATTAAATTAATATTACTACGATTGCTTAGGCATGATAAAATAATTACTATTTTTTAATAAGTACATGGTTACTAAAAACAGACCATGAGGAATGAACCATATTTAGAACTGCAGATATTGCTTCTTTATTTTAAGACACTTTCCCCCTCTTACAGAAACTAAGTGATTTGATGTATAAACTATGATTTATGCAAATTTTTGTAACTAAATTATTATTTCATCACAAACCACACTGGGATGCAACGTTTTTGAATAACATCGATACCTGTTACTACTCTTAAACTTTTTCCGAATCTATAGTATCCGATATTGGCCTGGAAGATACCGATACTTATAATTTCAATACCAAAAATTTCAAATGATTTTATTTAACATACCAGAAATAATTTTTCCAAAGTATTCATAATATATTAAACTAATTATATTATTACAAAAAAGAATATATATATAAATCTATATTAATATAAAAGTAGGAAATATATAAAAGATATATTTATGTATTAATGCATGTGAGTGAAGAGGAGAGGGTGCCATTTTCTAATGTTGCCTCAGGTGACAAAATATCTAGATCTAGCACTAGGTGTGTGGATCTAGCTTGTTATTAATGTTTCCCTTTTTTCTTTCTCTTCATATATTATAATATTTTCTGCTATTCTCTTTTGTTTTATTAAACTTGCATTTTCTCACTCAACATTTACATTGCATATACTTTTTCTTTGTAATAATGCTGTTTTCTGCATATTCATTTCAACATCCATTTTATATTCTTTCAATGTTTTGTTTAAATATTGAAATGTGTATCTTATGAATTTTTCCTTAACTCATAAATCATTATTCATTAGTAGAATGCTATAGACAAGTGATGGGCAAACTTTTGCAGAAAAGGAGCCATATCATATCAATGAAATATAGCAAGAGGCCACACTTAAAAATTATACAATATAAAAAACCATTTAATACAGCACTAATAAGCAGAAATCAACATAAAAACAGTTTATTACATGAAATACTTTTGGAAAATTCCATCGTCAGCACAATACATTGTATATTACGGAACAGAATTTTGTTCCGTAATATATGATGTATTGTGCTGACGATAGAATTTTCCGAAAGTATTTCATGTAATAATTGTTTTTATGTTGATTTCTGCTTATTAGTGCTGTATTAAATGGTTTTTTTTTTTACATTGTTTTATAAGATTAAGCAGTTATTGTTCAAGTTTAATGATTATACAATACATTTTTTTATACAAAAAAAGCTGTTGTGACATCTAGAATTTATTGTATGAACAATTGTTTATTTACATTTGGAGAAAATATGTAGACTATAGTGCTAAGATATTGAGAAGATTGATAATTTTTTTGTATTTATTTTATTCATCAGTAAAATTTTTGGCATTATGGCTATTATTTACAAGGGCTGTATGCAGTCTGTGGACCATGGTTTGTCCATGCTGCTATAATCTCTTGGCAGACCTTTTTCAGTCTCCTATTGCATCTTTATCATTTTTTATTACCTTAAAAATAAGGAGAGGAAGAGACAATTAGAAGATTTTCATTTTCTATGTAATGGATATACATATATTCCTGTTAAAAATGAAAATAGAAATGATAGTGAAGAAAATAGGTTTGGCATTTAACAGGAGAACACTCTTTTTAACACAAAATAAGAAATAATAAAGATGAAATAGCAGACTGAAAAAGGCCAGGGGTCTGTAGCATTCCACTGATGAATAATAATTTACAAGTTAAGGAGAAATACATAGATACATATTGATACATGTCTCAATATTTGAACAAAAGATTGAAAAAACATAAAATGGATGCTGAAATGAATATGCAGAAAACTGTTTTATTATAAAGAACAAATATATGCAATGTAGATGTTAAGTGAGAGAATGTGAGTTTAATAAAAGTAATAGAGGTACCTAAACAAGAAAGAATAGCAAAGAATATTACAATATATAAAGAGAAAAAAAAAAGGAAAAAACATCATTAACAAGCTTGATCAGCCATTCTCAACCTGCGGCCCACAGGCTGCATATGACCTGCCAAGCTTTTATATGCAGCCCGGAACGCACAGTCATGAATTTAATGAAAGCGCAGAATTCTTCTCCCACAACCAAACATAAAAATAAAAATTCTGATATTAAAAAAATATTTTTTAAATCTGGAAAAATTAGAATTTTTCTAATTTGTTAGGTCCTTCCTGATGCACTCAAAATTTTTTTTCACGTGACACCAACCAGTTGCTGAATGCTAATATAGCATGTTACGACCTGCTTAATGTATCAAACAAATGTATGTGGCCCGGGGAAAAAAAAGGTTGAGAACCACTGAGCTAGATCCATTACATCATTAATACAGTATGGAGATGATGTAAAAAACAATTATAGGAGGAAATAAAAATGAGTTGGTTATATTATTCTTTGATAAATACACTTTGATTTAATGATTGAATTAACATCAAGACTCTCCTGTTTTTGAGAGTTGCAAAGATAAAAATTTAAGTAAAAATAGTTGTCTAATATAGAGCACAATTGGCAGTAGTGACTACTGCCAATCGTGCTCTATATTAGTTAATAAAATAGTGTTATAGGCAGTTCTTATAACTTTCCACAATTGATAAAAATAGTTGTCATATAATAGTGATTAATAACAGAATAATAGTTGTAAGCTTAAATTAAGGCAATTATGTACAGTTTATTGACATGATTGTAAAAAGTTAAATTTGAATTTATGTAGAATGTGCATGAATATTTGAATTGTAATGTATGGAATCTTAAGACTTTTCAAGTTGTAGGTTTAAGTTATTCTGTGATTATAATTGAGGAAGGCTTGAAGTGAACTGAAAGCATTTTTACATAAAAATAAATAAATAAGAATCTATTAAATGTAAACCTGCTGTAGTGCTGATTGAATTTTGCGATTTATTTAAGAATAGTAGAAGAATTTATGATTTATATTCAGTTTAAAAAATCAGAAATAGTTAGAATTAGTTTCAATTGATTTTTCTCATCTAATATTTGAGAAATGAATATTTGATAAATAGTGTTATTATAAAATTTTTATCTTCTATTTTGAAAAATTAACAATATTAAAGCAATATTAAATTTTAATGACATAAAGTGTAATGTATGTTATAGAATCAAATCATCAGATTTAATTACATATAGTTGTTAAATTTATATATATTTAGCTAACATTGTTCATCAATAGATTTTAATTAAAAATAACTTTTTTAATTTTAAATATTTATAATTATTCTATTATTCAAGGAATCAGTGAATTAAACCCAAGGCTGTCGAGAGAAATTTTCAGGCCCGTGACAAGTCTGTGATACGGGCCCCACTTAAAAAATGCATACTTAAAGTGTTAATTTAATAAAAAAAACTAAACTAAAAGTGCACACTTTTAGTTTAATAAGCCATATAAAACATTAAGCATTTATTTAAAAAAATAAACAATAAATTCAAAATTTGGTACATTGCATACATGTTTTATGTAAAACATGTTATATATAAAATAATTTATTTTGGCACTACTGCTTTGGGTGCTCTGGCAGAGGCCTACAAACTATCAAACACATTATGTGACACATCAGGACCCATAGGTTGGATCCTTTTCGATGTTGAGCCTGTGATAAAAGTCTCGGATGTCACCCCCTCTCAACAGCCCTGATTAAATTTTTTTCAGAAAAAAACCTGACTTAATTAATATGCAAAAAATTAATATTGCAAAATCTCACTTAATTTTCATTGAAATTTTTACAATTCATTATATTTTTATTCTTATTCTAACAATGTAAAAATTTTTTTTAAATTTTAATTCTTTCACAACTTTTTCTTCATTATATGAGATCAGAGAAGAAACAAATTGTTTTTTGTATGAAATCTTAACCATTCAATGAAATATTTATTATTTTTTGATACCAGCAAGCCATATGAATAAAATAATTTATGAATGAAGAAAATAGGATCATATTTTAAAAAATTATTGACAAAATAACAAAATGTAACTTAATTAATGAAAATTTGTATCACACTTGATTAGTGTGATACAAATTTTCATTAATTAAGTTACATTGTATAATAAATCAAAAAGTAACATAAATTTATTAAAATATTGTTATCTTTTTTAATAAAATATATTTATTGATATGTTTTTCCTTCATATCAATAATTTTTATTTTAATTTTTTATAAATTTTTAAATTTATAACAAAAAATCCAACTTATATGAAAATTATCCACTCTCATACATAAACAGCTATAAAATTTTCTACTTTACTTTAATTTGCCTGCAGATGCTTTGTTGACAAATTGCATCCAATACCACATGCAGTTTAGTAAAGTAGGCTTGGCCACAATTTCCTGCAAAATGACTGGCTGCCATAAAACAATAAAAGTGTCACAACCCTTTTTATAGCCTGAGGTTGTTTTTACATTAGGATTTTCTCATATTTTGTTTAATTATCAATAAAAATAAAACAACAAATGAACAAATAAGTAATAATATTTATTTTAATAGAATTAACCAGTATTTTTGTATTATTGACAATATTTTTTTCAGTTTTACAAATTTTAGAATTCATCATACTAAAATTTCATGTTTTATTTAAAATTTCAAAAGTAAATTTATTTCATCTCAAAAGCAAAATAAGATTACTAAAATATAATAGAATAGAATGCAGAATCAATAAGATTCAATGAAAAATAATCCAAATTCTACTAATATTATCTTCTATCTTTAAAATGTAATTTAAAAACAATTTTGGCAATCAAAAAAATTTAGGACTCCTCATTGAAAGCACACATTTTTACCCAATAAACACAAAAACACCACTCCACAGTAGCTGCACTGTGTAAATCAGGATTGAATTTTTTTTATTGTTTTTTATTCCACTTCCATGGCATGTATATGTTATGGTAAAAGTGATTAATTGGTGATTATACATAATCGCTGATTATTATGCATAATCACCAATCATCTTGGTAAGTTTGATAAATTTCATTAAATTTCTCACTTTTACTGGCTTATGTATAATTTCCAAATGAATTTAGTAAGCTTGATAAATATTGCTGAATTATTACTTTTAAATCAATTTTTGCATAATTTACGAAATGTAGTTCATGAATTTGATATCATGAAATTTCCCACTTTTTGTTGTTTTAATTAATAATTTAATTATAGGGTTACTATTATTCCAGTTTTATAACAGCCTCTTAGCATTCATTCACTTTTAATTTCAATTATCTCTAACCGTTTCAGTATGTTTTCAACATTGTCTTCCATACCTTCCTCCCCAAATATGCAATTCGAAGTTGATGCCTTCTAGAATCATTTTGTGGATACAAGTTTGGATGTACGCTTCTACATTTAGGGACAAATTGATATCTCATATGATTTTTTGTGATAAGTTGTTTCAATATTATCCCAAGTCATCACATAGAGAATTATCTTTGCTTGGTATTTATACATCATGCTCAGTTCATATGCTATTAATTCATATTTCATTTTTTTTATTTCAACTGTTGTTAACAAATCTTGATTTGTGATTTCAGTCTCAATAAGACATAGTTTTATCATATACAAAAATATTGGGCCTATCATATTCAAATTTTATAGACGTCTTTATCCAAGTGTCAACTCTAATATCTGCACCTTCACTTGCAATTATTTCTTGAACTGAGTGAGATCTTATTTTCTTTGTCCATTTAAAGCTAAATTTATTACATAAATGAAGATGAATACAGCCAACTACTTCATTACTCAAAGAGAATGCATTATCAAATTTACCATCCTAGACTGGCAATTATGCATAATGTCCAGTAAATTTGATTATACCCTTTTCAATGAAAGAACTTTCAAGGCCAAATTTGATGATTGACGAGTTTTTTCAGTTAGGGTTAACGATAAGTGATATGATGTAAAACTGATCACAATAGAGAATTTATCATCATTTTCGATTTGATGTTTGATTTAAAAACAGCAATTAGATTAAAATATTTTAATCTTTACTTTATAAATACTAAGATGCCTTTTCTTTCCAAGTGTTGACAATTTAACTGGCGTGTTTTCCATTTCCAGGTCATCGTCTATTGTTTTGCTTCCTTTGATTACAATTCTTTTAATTGTCGATACAGAAATAACAATATCGAGTGAAGTTTGGCTGAAGATGTCATTTCACAAGATTTCTGTCTTTTAAAGTATTTATATACATATAAAATAGCATTTCTAGCTTGACTGAACAATGTTTCTCCTCGCTTACAAACAACTCTTTTATTTGCCATTACTGCTAAATACCAAAGGACAATGTCATCATTCGTAGCATTTATTTAATTTTAAGGGATTAAAGATTTTATTTAATATTTAATAACATTACCATGAAATGTAAAATATTAATTTAGCAATTTTTAAAAGATAAACATTTCAAATTATTAGCAATGATAAAAATAAACTGCTATTGGATGAATGAAACAGAAACCAGTTATTCTACTGGATGAATTGACCTTTGCAATCCATAAGCTCTTTACCATATAAGGCAGGTCATCTTTCGTTGAAAAGAGTATAATTAAGTACGATTTATCATATTTACCACTATGAAATGGCAACTATGCATAATCACCAGTAAATGTGATTAAAAACTATAATTAACAGCACTATGGCAGGAAAAAAATACATAGTAATAAAAACACAGTAAACTTAGAAGCGCTTTTGATTTAATAAATCCTCGTCAGCTACAATGAATATTAGAAGAACATATTGCGTTCTATACAACTCTTAGAACTTTCATTCAAATATTTAAAGAACTCGGTTACTATAGTAACCTAATTTAAATAAACATTTTTAAGTACAACTGCAGTAATTAAACATATTATAAAATACAATAAATATGCAAAAATAAATAAAATGCAAAAATAACTATTAAACACACAGAAACATATAGAGGATTATAGGAAATAAACAACAAACATAAAATTTTTTATATATATATAATATTTTATATATATATATATATAAATACTGTGTTTTATTTGTTAAATAGGAAACTTGAAAATCAGTATATTAAAAAAATAATAATAAATTTACGAGAAAAACAGTTTGAAAATAACTTCAGACGAAATATGATAAAAAAAGATTTTTGAAATATTTCGTGACTAGAAATATTGTATAACTGTATTAAGATATTTTGAATCTACCCTCTTACCTCTAAATTATCTTCGGCGTTATATGAATGATCGTTCATCTTGAATCGAACTAACAAAACAAGAAATGTTTTCTTCTCAGTTTTTGAAGTTAATTCATCTGATAAATGATAGGTGCTTTCATTCGCACATTTTAGACAGTATACAAACGAATAATTTGACATATTATACGAACGATTGTAGATGTACAGTCTACTGTAGAAAGATTTTCACTTCGGTCAAGGTTGTTCGGCTTCCTTACACCACTTCAATCCAATGAGATTGCTTTTACCAGGCGTCCATTCGAACACGCTTAGTGTGGGACGATTCCATTAAAGCTTTACCTTAGCGTCGGGGGTAGATAAGTTTTACGTCACGTGCTCAAATATGTTGACAGTAAGATAATTTTTGGCTGTTCTGTAGGGAATTTTTGTGTTATTAATAATAAACTAATCTATTTTGTTACTAATGTAACACAAATGGTGCACAGTATCGATATAATTATACGCGTAATCAAGAGATAAGTTAACTACTCATAACTGCTCCCTATGGGTAATTCGGAAGTGACTTACAAGTGTGAGCGAAAGTTTTCTTTTGTATATTATATATACATACATGTATAATCTGTTTCAAAAAGGTGTTCATCTAGGCGAAAGATACTCGACTTCCTTACATATATATACATGCATGTATAATCTGTTTCAAAAAGGTGTTCATCTAGGCGAAAGATACTCGACTTCCTTACAATACTTACAAACCAATGAAATTAATCAGTTCTGGTGCGAATTCAAGTTTGCAGGGCTTTGGATGATTCCATTAATTTTTTTTTAAGCAACAAGGTTAGGTAGGCTTAATGACAGGTATTCAATCATTTTTTCCGAAAATTGATTTTGAGCATTTATTAGGAAAGTTTCAATTTATTATTTATAAATTAATCTATGCTATTATTAAGTTTGCCAAAATACAGCATTATATAGTCGTAACTAAACAAGTAATTAAGCAATAAGTTGTTAAAACATCAAGCAAATGCACCAGCAATAACATAATGGTGACTATGAGAAGTATTTTATTTTATTGTTTTATTTGAAAATGTATGCTTCTTTTAGTGTTTGTAATAAAATTAAAAACTGTTCCAAATGATTCTCATTGATAAAGTATTATCAATCCGTTAATTGACCAAATGATATTTATTTCATTTCCATGACAACTTAATCATCGGTTTTAAAAAAGAAAATATAAAAATTGAATGTGAGTGTCAAAATGAATTTTGTGTTATTATGTCTATTTTGGTTTTCTACTAATTTTTCTAATAAGAGTTTATATTTGTGTTCGATAGTCAAATTTATAGTTTATATTCTACCATGTCTTTCTGAAAGTTTGGTATAAAGACAAAGTATAACAGATTTCAATTGTTACATATTTACGTATTATGTTCTATTTATTTTAATAAAGATATAACTTTCTTTCACTTTGTATTTTATTATTTTCACCCAAAACATTATATAACAATTGGACTTGATTCGTAAAGATATAAATGCTATCTCAGTTTCTACAAAATTTCATTTTAAAAAATCATTTCTTATGAAATATTTTATTAATTATATCATTAAATGTTTATTTTGAACTAGTCATATATAAATATGCATTTGCTTTAGATTTACTAAAATAATTGTCTTTCGAATATATATACTACTAATAAATCTAGTTATTATAATTCATAAAGCATCGCTGCCATTCTCAATATGAAATCTTTTTTCAATTTAAACTTCAAAAAAATCATGTTTATGCAAATAAAATTTCATTCTTATCCTCAATGGGAATATATGAAAAGTTATATAAAATATTTAATATATATAGCAGCAAACAAATACTGCATAGTTATATTAGCATATTATAATTTTAAAAAATAAATCTGTAATACATATCTCTCAAATTATTGCTTATACTTGTATTCATAATACTTACTTTTTATTCAAACACAGGAAACTCAACTGCTGATAATGCTTGAATAAAAATAAGTGTTATAAATCTGTAAATATCATATTCATAATTGCCAATATTCAAAATTTAAAAAATGATATTAGAGCGTGTTATCTATATACTCAATTCATAACTAGAAAGTCTTCCTGGCTTGAAATAGTGAGATGGGTTGATTACAATGCTCTGAACTGAAAAGTTAGTCTTTTCAGTTCAGAGCATTGTAATCAACCCATCTCATTTATATACCTCATCCCTGTTCTTAGTCAGAACGGATTTGTCCATTTTTAGCTTCCATGATGCAGGTTCAAATTGATAGACTTTATAATGGATTGACTTCCTGTAAAGCAGATGAATACCTTTTTGTAATCGACTATATATAATCATTTACTATATGCTTTAATTTTTACATAGCATTCAAATATTATTAGAATTGGCATTGACAATTAACATATATAAGGTACAAACAATGTGTAAGAAATAAATATCATATTAATTTTTTCTATCTAATTAAACATGATGTTGGCAGCCTTAAGTGTACCAACTTGTAATCTCTTGAGTTTAAATTATTCTGAAAATCTCTTCAATTATAACTTATTCTGAAAATTTCTTTAGAAAATTAATTCAAAAAAATTCTGATATAGAGGAAATTAGTAACAGTAGTGATGACTTTCAACTGAGAAGGAAGATTATTTCAATATTAATAAGCAAAGATGATATAGAATAAATTATTGTTTTCATACATTTTGAAGGTTTCACATCTTCATCCTTTTTTTACACTGCTCCATTTATATCCTTAATATTTTTGTTGTGTATTTATATGTAAAAATTCAATAAAATCCCTATATCTGTGGGGATATATTCCAAGCCCCCTAGTGGATGCATGAAATCACTAATAGTAGCAAACACTATCCAATAAAAAGTCATTATAATGAATGCCAGTATAACAAAATTTTCAGTATAATAAACTTTTTTCCAATCCTTTTTCAGGCCAAATTACTATTCATCTTAATGTAAAAATGTTTCAATACAGTGAATGTCACTGTAATGAAAATTTAAATTTAATGAAACAAATATTTAAACATTTATGAAAAATGTAATCATTTATAACAAAATAATAAATATGAATGTTGTTTAAGAAGTCACTGAAGAAGATATTGTAGTAGAAATATTATTGGAATGGGATGCTAATGATGATAGTGATAAAGGAGAGGATGAAAATGAATTAGATGATGATGAGAAGCATTACAGAGACAGCTAATATAATGCAAAGCTTGCATCATTTTCCTATGAAATGCAATTATGAGCAAGACATGGGATTGAGTGCTGTGATATAATACAGGATTTTATAGAGAAAGTATTAATTAAACAAGCAGTGCAAAAGAAAATGACAGACTTCTTTCAGAAAAAAAAAATTGGCATACATGATAAAATTTTTTATTAAATGCTGTTTGGTCATTGCAATGACCTTTTGATGTGCACTTATAGTTATTCTACTGTAAGTGGGAAATTACTTAATATTTTACATTTTCTACATGAATTAAATTTTAATTAAGATCTTGGTAGTATTCTTAATTAAAATATACCTTCATATAGAAAATATAAAATAATAATTTTGCTATTTACAGTCACCTGTCAGGTAGTGACTGTGCCTCTGCTACTGTTTGCTATGTGCAAGCAGCATTTAATGTAAAATCTACCAATGCAGAAAAAAGTATGTATGATGTGATTTTAAATAAAACTCACTTTCAGGGTTAAATTTTATTATTAAAGAAATTGTTATTCACAAATTTGATGTTTTGAACTGTGTTTCAATATAACAAAATTTCACTATAATGAACTAATTTTGGTGATGCCTAAAATTTTGTTTTATTGATATTTTACTATATACTGTACATATCTATGATAAAGTTTAATTTATAAATTAGAAATAATAAGAGATTAACAATAATAACTAATAATAAAGTTACAATAATTATAATAAAAGTTATGTGAATATGGTCTCTCTCCCTATCTAAAATATTTATTGTATTGTACTCACCCATCTTTGCTCTTCTTCCAGTGATGATGTGATGATGATAAATGCCTATATGATAAAATGAAATGAACTTAAATTATGAATGTTTATTGTATTTCTGAATTTTTTATTTAATTTTTTTCGAACTGCAATCAACCATGGTTAAGTGAAATTGTGGAAACTGAATCATTGGATACAGAGTTTTACTGTATAGTATAAAATTTGTTATTTAAAACATGTAAATTATTTACATATTTTTAAAATACTGAATACAGAATTTGAATGATATAATATAAATTATTTGAGTGTTACAAAATCTACCCTTTAAAAATATTAGTCTAGATTTATTACTGCTAGTTTAAAATTGGAGATTTTTTTCCCTAACCTCAACAAAAATTTATTTGAATTAAAAATATTTCCATTTGGAAAAACTTTATATTACATGTATTTTTCATAGTGAAGTTTGACATTCTAGGAACTTGAACCAATGGGTTTTTCAGATTAACAGAAATCATATTAATAGTACTCTATTATAATTTAAAAAATATATCCAGACCCCATTTTGATTTACTTTTTTTTTGAAGTTTCATAAAATAATTAAGATTGCAGAATTTTACAAATAAAAGCAAAATGTTTTTGCATCATTCTGGAAATCATTTTTCATTTGGTGACATAATGGCTCACATTATGTGGTTCAATTACCACTCCCAATACATTTGTACTTATTTCTGGTGCAACAATATATAAATACAAACAAAATCCATTTATGTTGATGATCACTAGTTTTTGGAAATTGTAAAATTATATTCCTGATGTTTTCTTATTGCCATAAATACAACACAATATGGCATAATGAAAATTTTACAAATAAATAGGTACATTAAAATTGAAATATTTTTATCTGAACACATTGTTTTTACTTAATTTATTGAATCTGCAGTTCTGACTTACTTCACTTGGCTTTACATCATCAATATGGTGGCTAGTAGAAGAGATATGTACATTGTTATGCCTTTTATACTTTATATCATGGTGAAAATTCTTTTTTCTTTAAGAGCAATACATGGCATTGTACAGTCTGCTTCAAGTATGAAGTAGGTAGTGTACTATACATACTACAGATGAAGTTGATGATTCGTCGTCATCTGTAATATGTACATGCAGATCCCAATTGAAATATGAAAGATAAGGAACTGGCAAACTGGTTTGTTGAAAACAGTATGCCAGTTCCCTATATTTCATACTTCAATGGTTCTTATGGAAATTATTATTTTGATTTGCATTGTGTTTTTTGAAGAATGCATCTCTAATGCAAAGTGGGGTCTGTGTGTGTTTAAGAATTGGATTTTCATCATTAAATCCACCTATGCATAAGGTTAAGTTACTTAATATAATAAATGGTTAATAATATATTTAGATAATTTAGCAGTGTAACCATTGTTTTATTTATAGGTAAATATTTTAAGTGAGCAGATTGATGCACAGAATGATAAAATTCAAGATTTGGAAAAAATTGTAGAAGAGAAAAAAGAGCATGTTGATAGTATGGAGGAGATGCTTCGACAAGTAAGTAATTTCATCATGTAAAGTAATAATTGGAAACCATAAAATTCTTGATTCAATTATAAAAACTCACTTATTTGACCAAAATTAGAATAAACTTATCTTTAATGATACATAAAAGTATTTACAGATATTAAAAGACATCTTTAGTTATACAGAATTGAAAAAATACAGAATGGAACATATATATAAATTCAGATTTCATTGTGTAGAATCATGCAATGACTACAAATTCAGTATATGACAAATAAAGTAACTTAAATACTTACATCAGTATATCACTTATATTAATGTATAAGTGATATACAGGAATCTCTTGATTAGTGCATTTAATAAATCTTTGCAACTCACTGCATATATCAAGACTGCACTAACCAAACTAAAAAAACCAATGGGAATAATTATAATGAATCCTGTAAAATATCAAAATTATATATGTATTTTTTTCTTTCTCAAAACGTATCTATATTGCATTACATGTACTTTAAATCATTGAGGAATATGTATAGGTATTTAAAAATTTATAGTAAGAATTAAAATTTATTTTTCACAAAAAAAATTCTTCAATTCCCCTCCAGTACCGATGTCGATGGACGTGCAATTATTTTTTGCAAAATTTATGCAATTTTGTAAAAAATAATTTTTTTTTTTTTGTGAAAAATAATTGCATAAATTTTGTAAAAAATAATTGCACATCCGTAGACATTGAGTACTGGAGAGGAACTGAAGGTAAGGCTGGCTATATAATATTGTAATGGCTATTATTAGGTAGTTACCAATCATGCTAAATTTATTAATAAATAAAATTTGAACAAATTTAAAATATAACGATTAGATGAAGAAAGTGATAATATTAACAGAATTAAAAAATAAATAAATTCATTGCAGTGCTCTAATCATGTAGACTACAATCCCAAGATTCTGTTGCCAATGCTTTAGAGGGTTTGCAAAAAAAAATTTCACTTGAAGTGCACTATTCAAATTTGGCACTGCATATATTAATGGAGAGAATGTTTTCGGACTTTTTTCTAGTACCTCTTCAGTGCTACACTATCTATTATCGTCTATTTATAGAACAGAGAATATTACTTTATGCAGTAATATTAATACAGAAAGTAATATTCTGTTCTATAATAGATACTCAATTTTTTTTTTGCACACTAATCAAAACCACCTTATTCAAACCCACACTAATCAAGGGATTCCTATAATAAAAAATGAAATGCATAAGCTACAACTCTCTGTCAAACCCATAATCAAAAAATTTTGTTTTTACATATATACTAAAGTGTAACATTTTTGAATTTTGTAAAAAATTAATGAATGATTATCAATACATTGTTAATGGTTCAATTAAATTCAAGAACATATTATAAGATATTAATCCTTAAGGAGATTAATTAGTGCATTTAATAAATCTTTGCAACTCACTGCATATATCAAGACTGCACTAATAATAGTCCTTAATATTAATATTAATTAATCCTTAAGGAGATTAATATCTTCTAATATGTTTACATTACTACATTTAATTACATCACTACATTGAATTATGAGACTTTCTTTCAATATATTAAATTAAAACCTGCTATTCTAGAGCTCCAATCACTACTGTTTAATTTAACTCATAACAAATACAAACATATTTGGAGAATTTTATCAGATGTAGCCCATTTAGTATGTAAGAATTTGTACTATAAATATAACAGATTTTTACTTTTTAGTAATAAACCTGTTGCAGCTATTCCAGCAATAAAAGAATATGTCAGTGATTGGTGAATGATTTTACAATTTAATGATTTCAAAATTTAATCCAATTATTAGACAAAATTTCTTTATTATTAACAAGTTTATCTTATTAATTAAGAACATACTTCTTAATAAAAATTAATTATGAAATTTTCGGAATAACTGGAAAGAACAAGTTACAAATTATCTGAAGCTCTTGCTGGTGATGCTGCAATATATAATTGACCCTGAGAAAATACATTTTTCTAAATAAACTCTAATTAAATTCAAAGATTTTTCTTGAATCTTAATTATTGTGATTCCATATGTTGATTTCACTGCAAACTTCTTTGCCATTCAAATGAAAAATCATGATTACTTGATTTAAGTCATTCTGGGAATTAAAGCATGTTTGCCATTGGTCTCCTCCCAATCATTTTCTCAATCATTAATTTAGTGTTGTTGGATAATCAATCTGCTGTTGCTTTATTTCTTAGCAACATTGCAATTATTCTGCATTTTATATCCAATTAATTAGAAGTAATTCTAGGAATTTCTATTTGATTTTAATTAAATACTCCACTGGAACTTTTCAGGGGCATTCAGAGACGTTACTGGGCTTGGGAAAAAATTTACATGGGCTCCAAATAATTTTAAAATTATAAGGTTGGGGCAATTTATTACTCCGCTTCAGACTCTAATTTTCAGCACCATCTTTCTATGGCTAATTAGCATGTAAAACAAATTGTGGGATGATGTCTGGGCCACAGTGAATCCCGTGCCCAGGAAATTTTAGTCTATCATCCCCCTCCTATTGTTGGCCCTGCTTTTCGCTGCTCATTTGAAAATGAAAATGGCTTGAGGCACTGCCACTAATCCCATTTAATACTTCTTGATGTCATTAGACATTCTATCCACTGGCAGATTATCATACAGTTAAGAAACAGAAAATTCAGTTGTTTTTCTTGCTCAAAAATGTCTGATGTCAGTACATGGCAGTTCTAAAGCTATTCAGTTAAGCTAAAAAGAAAGATTTTTGTAAATTAATGTATAATTACCATCCAAGAGATATTGTAATGATGTTACAAATACAACTGAAAATATTTATTCATTTTTACATATTCTTTATGTACCTGAATCTGTCAGGTAATATATATCGATGAATAAATATAGGGTCTACCGGAAAGACCCTATATTTATCCATCGATAATACATTGTTGAATGAAAAGAAAATAATACATTTTCAATACATTTATTAATATTTACTGAACAATATAATTTCCATTGTTATTGATTTCTTCCTAGCATGATGGTAATTTGTGAATTCCATTTCTGTAGAATGACTCATCTTTGGAGGCAGAAAACTAAATCAGTGCTTGGCTGACATCTGCTTCATTTTTGAATTTTTTTTCTTCAAAAAATTTTGCAGGGAGAGAAACAGATGATAATTGGATGGTACTAGGTCCAGAGAGTATGATGATTTTGACAGAATTTCCCAGCCTAGCTCTGTGATTTTCTGGTGAGACATCAAAGCAGCATGTGGCCTGGCATTGTTGTAGTGCAGTATGATTTGCTTCCTATTGACCAATGCTGGTCTCTTCTCCTTGAGTGCTTTATTCAAATCATTCATTTGCCAACAATACATTTCTGAATTGAGCCTTTCTTTGGATTTGAGAAGCTCATAGTGTATTGGTCCTATGATGTCTCACCATATACACAGCATTCTCTTAGTGAGGCTCTATCTTGGTTTTGAGGGGAGGCAGATGGTTGTCCAGGCTCACAGTATGCTCTTTTTCTCACAATGTTCTCATATGTAATCCACTTTTCATCACTGGTTATCATCTAATCTAAGAAAGATTTGTTTTTGTTCCGAGCAAGCAGTGATGTGCAAATGACGACTTGGTTGTGCAAATTTTTTTCACTTAACTCATGAGGCACCCATCTAGAATATTTATACACTAATCCAACTTTCTGAAATGGTTTGTTGTGTTGAGTTGAGCTTTTCTGCAATCTCTGATGTTATCAAAAAAGGATCTTGCTTATAACGACCCTAACAATATCGTCATTGATTAGAGATGGTCTCCCAGAGTGTGGCTTGTCATTAAGATCAAAATTGTCTGGTACAAATTTTTTGAACCATCTCTTGCACATTCTGTTGGAAACTGTATCTTTACCAAAAACTTTATACACCATTTATCAAATTTCTACTTGCTTCTGTACATTTCTTCCTTGTTGGAATTCATACAGAATGCAATGCCATAAATGCACTTATGCAAACAAATCTCACTTATACTGAGATGATCAAACTGTTGATTCACTAAATTTAGAAGAGCACATATGTAGAAATACAATGCTAAAAACAGGTACCATATATGCTTCAAGCAAACATGTTAATATGTGTTGAAACTTGAAATGGCATTATCGGACAGAACTTTCCAGTAGACCTAATATAATCTAATATTTTTGGTAATGTATAAGTATAGAAAAATAACAGTGAAGCCACAAAAAACAAAGCTCTAAACAGGATAAATACTTCAGTAGAGCTCTGTTTTTTGTGTGCATTTTTGTGAGTGTAACAGGATGGCTTTAAAGTTCTTAACAGTGAGGCCTTTGAGAATATTTACAAATGAAAGTATAAACTATTTGGGTTCGAAATCTTCTTATACCCAACTTATTTTTGTATTTTTCATGTCTATTATACATTTTATTTGTCTGCATATTACTATCAGTCTTAGTGATTATCAATCCACAAGTGGTTATTGTTGTTGCTTGGAGAATGATAATGACGAAAGAGCATACAGTTTAATTTTGCGAGAAATTTTACCAATAGAACTATCTAATTTTGACACATGATTGCAGATTGGTATCTTAAATAATGAGGAGATATCTCTGAAAAATTTTAGAATCAACTTATTTCGTCTATAGAGTTATGCCAACCACACAGATTGGATGGAATATCTTCTTAAACTGATTGAAGATCAACTAATCACTTATTAAACTGAACTTTCCTGATATCATTAAAATGATAGTACAGGTTAGAAAGAGAAAATTCAGTTGCTTTCTTGCATGAAAGAATGATGTGACAACATGGCAGATCTAAAGCAATTCAGATACATTACTGTGGGTATAATTGCAATGATTGTAAAGCCTGCAATAGTAGTACCAAACAAAAGAGAGAGCCTATAGGTCAAAGTTCATAAAAGAATCAGAGGTGAAATCTGTACCATTTTTGAAATATACACACTTTTTTATATGAATCTTTATCACAATGGAATCGATGACTGTTCATTTAATTATGTATTGGTAGGATGAATTGTTAGCTCTAATAAATAATCATTATTATAGCAATCTATCTCGAATATATCATTGATTTGACTCCTGTTTCTTGTCGTGATTGTTGACTTACAGATTCACCTCTCATTTGGTATTTTTACTGGACTTTACAAAGTTAAAATTGTACCATCTCATGACTCAAAATCATTTTGCCCGCAAGCTATTTTGTGTATTTTTCATGTCTATTACTCTTTTTTTGTTTTTTTATTACATTCTTTAATCTAACCAATGATCAATCTACACATGCTTATTTGTTATTCAGAGAAATGATCGTTGATGTATAGAGCCCATCGCAAATGTTTTCATCAATAGAACTGCCTAATTTTGATACACGACTACAGATTGACAAACATCTTGACTGAGAAATCTTGTAAAACATTTAAAATGAATGTATTTCAGTATTTCAATTACAGGCATGAGCTGTCAACCGATACGAATGGATAAGGAGACATCTGTAATTGGACTGATTGATGATCAACTACTCACTCATCTCTGCTGAATTTCTCTAAAATCATTTGATAAACTATTCAGTAGTAAATAGCAGGTTAGAAAAGAAATATTCAGTTGTATTTTCACATGCGAGAAATAGTGTCATGTCATAAACATCATTGATTAAAAAAAAATATTTAAAATGGAAAATTCATGTAAAATTTATTGATTTTTGTATTATTTTAATTACTATATATCCTTCTTAACTATTAAATAATGCATAATTATCGTCTGAAAGATAAAAACTAACTTAATCTACCAGAAAGCCCACATCTCAGGAGGACATATCATGACACCTGCTGAATAAGTTATAAAATTATGGAGTATTTGAATTTTTAATATTTTTTTAGAACTGGTATTTTTAAAATATATAATAATATATAGCAGCAAAGATAAACCTATTATTATATAGATTATAATTCTCCTTTTTATTTTTATATTTTTTTTTGTAAAATTATCCATCTCTTGTATCAACCTTAATTTTTTATGATGTATATTTTATTATGAGCATTATTTTTAGTACTTTAATTCTATTTTTTCTTTTGTTTTATAATGAGAAACTGAACACTGCATATATCTAACTAATAATCTTTTAGTTTAAAATTAAAACTGTGAAGAGTTGTTTTCTATTGAATATATAAAAGATATTCAGAAAAGAAAATTACAATCATTTTCCATGAAATATTTAAAAATCATTTTATAAGTATGTCTGATAAATAATCTGACTGATACTGTAAAAAAATGAAACAATGACCATACTGGTATAAATCTATTTTTTTATTCGAAATGTATTCCTTCTACATCAATATAGCATTGGAAGCAATCAAATAATGAGCAGAACAATTTTTGGAGCTTTGATTTCAGAATCCTGTCAACTATTCTTGTCATGGCACCTTTGATTACTTCACTATCATCATATCAGATTCCTTTCATTGACCTTTTTAGTTTCAGAAACTGAAAATAAACACATAGTACTAAATCTAGAGAATAAAGTAGATGGTTGAGAATGCATAGATGTTTTTGAGCCCTAAACTGCTTAATGGTGGTAGTCTTGTGCACCAGTGCATTGTCATGCAAGAGAAACCAGTTGTCTTGCTCTTTCTATTCGGATCTTGTTTATATAATTCATTTCCACAAATACTCCAAAACATCCAAATAAGATTTACCAGTAACAGGTAACAGATTAACCAGTAACAGATTAACCAGTAGTTTATTTTAACAGTAACAGATTTAACAGTAACAGATTAACCAGTAGTTTATTTTGATCCTATGGAACAAATTACCAATGAACAATGCTTTTGGAATCTTAAAAATAAATGATCATTGTCTTAATTCATGACTTTTGAAAAAACAATTTCTTTAGTCTCAGTGAGTTAGGCAACTTCCACTCAGTGTTCTGCCACTTAATTGATGGATCATATTGGAAACATCACATCTTATCACCAGTCACTATCAAATCTAAAAAGTTTTTGTTCCTCTGAGTCATTTTAATGATGTCTTGCAATGTTCCAAATGAGCTCAAAAATGTTCAAAATGTTCATTCTCTCAATGTTCCAAAGGTTCCAAATGAATTCCTCTTGATGACTCATATAAGTGAGTGTGGTACAAATCAAGCACAGATCTTCTCTTTGGCCAAATTATTAGTTAAAACTTTGCAAATTAGATCTTTACTAATGCCAAATTCCTCTGCCATCATTAGCAATGACACATTTGAATTAATAGTGATGAGTTATGCACTTTTTTCACAAGTTTGTCACTATTCGCTGGCCTGGCATTCGCTGTCCATTGTCATTCAAATCCTCTTGGCTGTCTTTGAAGCATCTATACCATTGAAATTCTTGTGTACAGGACATGCAATTATCGCTATAAACTTCCCTCAACATTTCAAGTGTTCACATGGCCGTTTTTCCAAGTTTAAAATAGAATGTTGTCACAAAAACATGATGGAGCAAAGAGCAAACATTAAGTTTGCTCTTTGCTCCATCATGTTAAAAATGTGTTACACCATATGTTTAAAAATGATGCAAGTGCACAATTTAAGAACACTGCACATGTGCAACACACACAGCTTCACTTTAACATCCACATTCCTAAACTAAAATGTCAACTCATCACATGGCACATTTTGAACAGGTTCATGTGAACACACCATATCTATTTAAATTGCATTAAACTGGATTTCTGATAATACAGCAATACCCCAGAGTTGTGTAATGGGTGGAACAGCATAACATAAGTTGAAAATTATGTAAATTGGGGTACCTATAGATTACCAAATCTAATTTCAGATACATACCAAATATAATTTCAGATATATATATTTGCATTAGATTCTTAACTGGCTCTTTATTACCAAAAAAACAACAAATTATAAAAATTTATAATGTGTAATTGTAATTAAAGACTCTTAATCAACAAATCAGTAAATGAAATATATACATACAGTCAATTCTTGTTATTTGCAGATTCTGTATTCATGTATTCGACTATTCACGAAAATTTATTTGTAACCACAGAATCATTATTTGCAGAGCTTTTGTGCTTATTTGCGGACTCCCGCTGAGCAGCGAAAATACTGTTACCAATGTACACCATTTCTCATTCTCTCTGGAGAGAGAGGGAGAAAGGAAGTTATTTGTTACGAAATATAGTCTCTGAATCGGTTTGCTGGAAAATTTCTCATTAGCTATCTTTGCTCACTGCATTGACCACAGGTAGGCCAAAAGCGTGTTCATATCGTCCACAGGTCCCATAGAAGAATGTGACACTATGCTTGAATGCAGCCTCAAATTTAGGCATCTAACTTCCTGTGCATTTGTTCCTTATGCCGAAATTTTAGAAGATCTGATGCAAAAAGCAACATAGATAAGGCTGATGCAGTTTTTCAATGCAGTTCAGAAAGACAATCTGTCAGCTGTCACATCAAACATCAGAAAACTATTAATCAAAAATAAGATTTTATTTACTACATAGTTAATGTTTTAAAAAATTAAATAAAGATTACTGTAATTATAATACTGTATATAGTACTATATGCTGCATATACTGTAATTATTTATAAGTAATGTAATACAAATTAAATAAGATTGTGAGGAAGTTAACTCTGATCTGTTCTACTTTATTTTATTATGCACTTTTATTATTTATCATTATTTTCATTATTATACGTATTAATTTTTTAGTTTTTGAGTTGACTTAATTCCACTTTCCCCGTCGTAGTAGTTAGCTATCATGTGTTACGGAATCGGAAATCGTCCTCCGGAAGAGCTGCCCCAGGTAATGATGTCGTCATCTAATCTAAATAGGTTTACTACTGATCCGATATGAGAATATAATAATGTTCTCGTATTGATGCTTTGTTCATATATAATTAAATTGTGAAGAGGATGACATGAATTGCTAACTCTGTAAGCTAATAAATTTAAACTTGTTACGTGTATTTATGTAATGAAGCAACACGGGACTGTATGTCACTCAGATATAAAAACCTACTGAACGAGGTATTGTATCAACGTAAGGTTGGCTAAGTGACATTGGAATTCTTGTAAAGATCTACGATTGTTTGAAGTTTGTATCAGTGGTGGAGGTAGTAGATTTAAGTAGTATTTAAGGTTATTTCTTATGAATAGCTGATTGTTGATATTAGATTTGGATTAAAGTTGTGTTGATTAATTGATTGTTGCTTTAATATACTGTGGTTCCAATAAAGCATTTGTGAACACTTTTTGTAAGTGTTTTGGAGTCTAATAAATTTATATTTTTATTATCTAACTTGTTTTGAGAAAATTAGCATAATGTAATTAATTCAGCTTTATTAAGCCATCTTCAGCACAACGTAGCAACTTTCAGCACAAGATACGTTGTGCTGAAGATGGCTTAATAAAGGTGAAAGATCTTCAAGTTTAATAAATATATATTTCCACTTTTAAAAATTGAGCTGAATTAATTACATTGAATAAGAAGTGGGAAAAAATTATGCATTATTAGCATAAGTTTCTAATCTCATTGTTCGTCTAGTTCTAACACTTAATCGGTAAATTTTAGTTGTAAGTTCCGATTTCCGGTTTTGTTTTGTAAGTTAGACATTACATTGTTGTTAGATTGTTTTGAAGTTAATTAATTTTAAGTTAGAGTTTAGTTAACGACCTGAACTCAGGCCGAACTCTTGATTGCAGAGTCATTAGAACTGTTAGGTTTAGTTTATAACTATTATTATTGATATTCATTAGAATCCGCAACTTTGCAAGATGTCTGTAAACAAAAAAACACACATAAACCAAGTATGAAAATGTTGGGAAGAAGGGTTCGCAGGAACCTAACTCTGTATTTCCCATAGGCTAATTCAGTATTCACAAAGAATTTACGGAACGTAACTACCGTGAATAGCGAGAATCAACTGTACATATATATATGTATATGCACTATGTAATTATGAAACAAACAAGTGGGCAAGGGTACAGGACGAGAAGTTACGTATCTCCGAATTTACTTATGACAAGATATTTACTGTGTGTGATAATTCAGTGGGTCCTCATTTAAAATTGGAGTTAAGTTCTTGAAAATTGTGACGTTAACTTGCAAAGTCACTAATTTTGATAAACTAACAGTGACTCTGTAATAATTCCAGACTCTGTCTGGCTAGGATTTCTACTAGAAAACTAATTTCTGAAACAATAGTAATTCTAACACTATAACTAACAATCAGTCAGAATTTCACAATTGTTAAAGAAAATTATGAACATGTGTTAGAATCAAAACAACAAATTAACTAGAAATAGAATAAATATCAAGCAATTAAATTAAATAATAAAAAATAGTTTATTAATTCCACATAAAAACTCTTATAAAAGTGTTAACAAGGTATTGTAACAATAATAAAGCACACAACAAGTTAGTAAAATAATTTAATTATCAACCAAAAATCCAAAACAGCGCAATAAATTTATTAAACAATAATCCATATAGCAAAGGAACCTTAAATTAATCAAACTATTAAGCCTCTGTTCATACTATAAGAAAATACTTAACTGGTTGACTGAAAATTCACAATATTACTAAACCTAATTCATCACTTCAATTCCACTCACCTCAAACTCAATCAAGGTCAAAACTTTCCTTATAGGCAACTTACATGTTAGGTTCACACTCAAGCTCCTTTACATAAATCTATCAAACTATAAAGAAGTCGGGGCTTCCCCCGGCGTTTTGCCAAGATTCAAATTTTCCGGTTCCTTGGCTCCGACTTCCGCTGTGATCTCGGAATTAACAGTAACTTTAAATTTGGATTGCACGAGTCAGTTCAAAAACAAATATACAGCATCAGTCATCCTTAAAAGAACTTTTATTAGTAAGAAACTTTAAATCAATTAGTGCAATAAAACAACAATAGCTTTCGACAAAAGACTTTGTCATGATCCAAATTAACTTAAAAATCAAACGTACTCTGTAACAGTACTCCACAAACGACGAACCAGGACAGACTGTTAGCACATGACGAGCAAGGCACAAAAACAGCACGATGATCATGAACGTCGGAACACCACGTGAGAGCCATCTGGTGATGTGAATAAATACTCTTTCTAATTTACATAACACAATTCCTTTTGTGTTTTTCCAAGGCATCCCAATGACAATATTTACTTCAAAATAACTTCTAAATATGTATAAGTGAATTAATAAAACATTATTAGAAAAAACTGTTATCTTCTTTTGTATAATAAAAATTACGCCACCACTCATCCCGACAGTTTCTTCAAGATGGCCACCCACATCGGATGACAAACACACAGCTCCAGGTAATAACAATATTTTACACAAATTCTTACTTTTACCAATTAATGTTATCTTTCTAACATGTTTCTTTTTCTTCTCTCCATCACTCGAAATTTTTACAAACATGACAAAACGATTTCTATTTTCTTTACTCACAGGATATTACTGACAATCATGTCATTCATCTTTACAGTTCTAATAATTAGCATTATAAATAATGTTTTATAATTCCATCGAAAGAAACAATTTTTAACTCGATTATGAAATATCTATCTGGCAGTGATGATATAAGATTGGATTATTAAAAGTGAAATCATTACAGTTTCTTATTGCCAGTTTTAAAAGTTTTAATTGAGAGAGTAAAACATGCAATAAATAAATATAATAGAAAATAAGTAAATATAAAGAAAAGATTTGGGTTTCATTCTTCACAAACTGAAATCAAAAATCCTGTTGACCTAGCATATAAATTTTCCAAGAGGTGGGTTTTATATTTGATTTCGGGTCCTCTGAATAGAAATCCAAACTGTTTGCATCCAATCTGTGTTGAATGTCCAATATCATCTACAAACATATTGTTTGTAGATGATATTGTATACTTCAGTTAGTGCTCATATAAAATATGGTTACTTTGTTTTTTATAATTATAGATTTCTATCTCATTTTTTTTTCTATTATAGAAAACAGGGCTTCAATTAATTAATATAGTTTTTGCTGGTTATGTAATAATGAAACAATGTTAAGTGAGGCAATGTTAAATGAGGACTTATTGTATTAATCATAGATAAGTATTTAATTAAAAATAATACAGATGTGCTCAGATTTCTGAAATCCTGACTCGCATAATTTCATATTTATCATTTTCTAAAAATAAAAAATAATACTATAAATGGAAAACATTAAAATAGTAAAAGTTTCCAACTTTAAATACAAAAACAATTTTTTTTGACAGGTTTTAAATATTATGCTATCTACACAATTTGTATTTGTATACAGTTTTACCCATTCTTGCAAGGGAACTTAATTGACTATGATCCATTTAATTGAATGAAATTTTTTTGGCTAGTAGTGGTGTCTGTTTTGCTTTATATACAGAATCCTAAGTATAGATATTCCAGTCTGTTTTTTAATAAATGATTTGAAGTGTGTCTTTTGTAGAAAATTTTTTTGTTACATGCTCTTTATTTAGTTTGAGTTGTCAGCCCTAGATTAAGTAATTATGTATCATCCAAGAAATGATTGCTTGTAAAAGTCTAAATATAGTGCATTATTTTAATGGATTAAATAATTTGAATGTAAGAGTTGTATTAGAAAAATTATAAAAATAAAATTTTTGAAGAAATTTTGAAACTTTTGCCATTTGCAGTTTATATAATTGCAAAATTATGTTTAATAATAAGTTTATGATTGTGGTTAAGAATTAAAGCTATTTTAGATTTTTTATTATATTGGAACCAATTTATGATGTCATTAGTTCTGTTAAACTTGTATTTATACTCAATATGAAGCATTTTCTATATGTAAAACCTGATTATATTGATTCAATTTGATTTAATCATAACACTTTTTAAATGTTTTGTTTGATATTATTTTATTTATAAAAAATTTTTTTACTATAGGAGCTTATGTCTAGATCATATATCGAAAATAGTAAGCTTGATTTAATGAGTGAAGTATCTACTTTTCGTTTGAGACTTGCAACTGCTGAACAAGAGAGAAGAGATATTGAAGAAAAATACAAAAAATTAGAGGTATATCATTAAAAGATTATTTTTGAATATAAATTACTTTCTATTAAGAAATTTTCCTGGCAATTTTATGTAAAATTAATATTTTGGAAATGAGTATTGGCCCTTAGGGTCCATTGAGAAATGGACTCTTAAGGGCCAATATTCATTTCCAATAAAAAGAATTATAATTAGTATTTTTAATTCTTTTTTGTTAAACGAATTTTTTTTTAGATAATTTTGTTACTAAATGTGTGAATGTACTGTTAAACAATCTTTTTTCTTCCAAGGAAATCATTATGATATCAAATTGTTTATTTCTATAACTGAATTTGTGCTCTGGCTCTGATCCTGGCAACTATAATAATAATATTTACAGTATTCAAATTAATTACACTCCAGTATAGTTAGACTAACAAACCTGTGCCCAGCATTGCCTGGGAATCTAAGTTTAAATGTAACAATGAATTAATTTTATATTACTTTTTTCAACTTTCTTCTTAATAATATAAAATTAATTTATAGTTACATCTAAACCTATACAAAATACAATAGACTATGATTCCTGTTCCTTGACTGATTCATTTCTCCATGATTGACTATAGCTTAATCTATCATCAATCAATAAGGGAATGGAATTTTTCTCTTTTGAGAAAAATTCCATTCCCTTATTTCCTTTTGCTATGCTTTTGCAGATTCCCTCTGATGATATATGATGTCATCAACTACACTTGTTATGAATAACAATGTTTTGCTATAGATGAATTTTTTCTATTCTTTGTAATAATTGCAAATAGTATAAATAAAATATATGAATAGCAATATATATAATCCCTGTGACGGAGGCAGCAAAGTCAAATTTAGGTCACTGAAGCAGATCACTGTTTTATGATGTTTTTCAAACAATTTTTTGAATTTTACATAAATTAATATAAGTTGAAAAGAAATTTTTTGGTATTAATTTTTAAAAATCAAAAAGGTTTATTTCATATAGCTTGATAACCATGCTTTGCTATGGTATTTAACGACTATAAATAAATTTTTACTCCAATAAATTTCCTTTGATTGCAGTGAACAATTTAAATTTAATAAAGCAATATTTTTCACTTTTTAATGCATTTTCATTTTGTCTTTTTTCTTTTTTTTCCTCCTGCTTTTTTTCTTTGAATAATAATCATTTCATAAGGATATGAACATGATGCTATTGTTGTATTCAAACTGTGCTAAACTACTACAATGATATTAATATAATTTTAGATATTAATATTATAATATA